>VXBW01003046.1:896664-991408 GCA_013400375.1 Thinocorus orbignyianus
AAAAGAAAGAAAAAGTCCAGAATTACACTCCCCCCTTTTTTTCCCTTTTGTTTTCCCCTCTTTGGGCCTAAACTGAGATGTTTAGCACTACAGTTTCAACACCTTTCAGTATTAAACTATTAGGATTTTCTTTTCCAAAACCAGAGCCCTATGAGATACTGAAGCGCTAGCAACAGCAGTATAAAATGTCAGAAACTGACTCCCTAACATGGTACTGTTGAAACAATGCCAAAAACATTAACTCTGATGAAACCCAAAATTGGCCAAACAATAACATGTTGTCTCCTACACCTGATAATTTAGCACTGATTATATAATTTAATTGTATTTATATTTAAATAAATAGTCTTAAATCCTTTTCTTGGAATTCTTCATGGATTATAGACACTTGCAATACTAGAGGTAAGAACAAACTACAGAATTTACATATGGAAGAGAAGGCGTAGGTGGTTTTTTTGCTGGACAGACACAGAAAGGACAACATTGCACAGTGTCCTGCTATGAGATCGTTTTTAAGTTCAGTTTCACTGTGGTGCTTCTCAGCCACCCAAGACAACAATTCCTTATCCTCTTTTTGCTGCCTTGCACTTTTAGTACTCATAACCCAACTCTTGAAACATCTGTTCCTGCATAGCTAAGTTTTATCCAAGATTCCACAAGTTTTGTCTGTGAGTGTGAAGCCCAAAACGAGGTTTCTCTTAGGCTGCGAGAAGCAGTAAAGTAGGGATTAGGAAAGACTGTTGTGAAGAAGCATCCTTTTGCTATGGCAGCTTTTACATTATCACCTACTATATTTAAAGGTTTCATATATGGATCAGCTCTCAGCTCACTATTTGCATAATCCCTAGAGTTAGTGTAGTCCCTATTTCTCCCCAAATGGGACTAAAATGGAAGAAATCTGAGCTGCTCTATGGAGATTGGCATTTGATCATTCAGTTGGGCACAAAAAGAAGCAACCGGAGTCTCTTTCTGTAACTGCCTTCTGGACCTCGCTCAGACTGCCCCAGGGGAGATGTGAGCATCTAAGGACCGAGGCCATCTGCGCACTGGTGGGCTCTACTCGCTGTGATCCTTGTTTGAGGCCAGCTGCAGAACGTGGCTGCATTCTCCTCCCAGGCAGGAAGCCGTTTTGTACACAAGCCTGCCCTTCCGTACAGCCACAGGCCTTGTCATATAAATCATTCTGCAGATTAGAGAAATGGTTCATCTGTAGAATGTCTTGGGTTCTCACAACATCTTACCACAGGGGAAAAAAGGCTTCAAGTTACACAAACAAAAGCTCTAGTGGAAAATAAAGTTTTCTGCATTCTGATGAACTGTTTTTGACAATAGAGTTTGGACATGACTGCGATCAAGACAAAGCAGTAGAGCAAATACTCCTGCTAGAACTGGGGACTCTGTAATCATATGGATCCAGAAGATGCTTGAACAGGTGTAAGTAAAAGAATCTTAACTCACAAACCAGAGCTTTAGCAGGCCCTGGTCCATTCTGCACCAGAAGACTGGTAATATTTTAGTTATGTTCAGGAATAGCTCTGCTACAAACTGAACCTCCCCCTGGGGTAGTTCCTACAGCGCAGAATGACATGAAGTGGTTTCTGCTGGAAAAGGAGAGGTCTGTCTTAGTGCACGGTGAAACACGACAGAAGAAAATATAAATGACTTGGAAGAGACTCACACGGTTCACCTGCATGTATTCACAATGGTCTCCAGCAACTCCCCTATATGATGGTAACACAACGAGAATCAACAGTGGAGGCAAACTAGGTCATTTAATAATTTTCTAATTCTTGGCAATTGCATTTATGTATTTGCTTGACCTGAAATGCCTAAATCTAGTGCCATGGTCATGGAAGGAGAAGAATCAAGACAACACGTACACTTAGGTTTGCTTCAGTCCCACTGTTTTGGCCACTTCTTCATTACAGCACGTTGTGGTGTTTTATCCTTGCAGCCCAGAAACAGACTTTTAGCTTAAACAATAGCGTAACTTTCTGGTTCTATTAGCTTTTCCTTATTTGTGGTAGTGTTTCACTTACAGTAATACAGAGACTGTATTATTGCATCTCCCTATCTATCGCCATGGTGGAAATCAAAAGGTAGAGAGCAAACCATGAGCTTTGTTTCCTTAGCACTGAACGGTGAATTGTCAGTGGCAAGAAAGAGGGGTTGCAGCATTTCAGCACTGGGAGGCTGCAGTAGTGAAATTCCTGGCGTTCCTATATTAATGTTTATTTACTGGCAAGTCGGTCTTCACTCACAGCTATCTAGGGCAGAAGCCTTCCTCTGTAACTTGAAAGGGGGACTTCTTCCTGGTTCCAGACGATGGGATCTGAGTGACTCCTCATTATGCTTCTCTCTTCCATTTGTGTTACTTTCATTCCCTAGAACCTTAAGCAATAATCATTAACTGTAAATGCTTCCTTTAGAGCTGCTGTTGATTTTAAGGGCAATTGCCTGTTTAATTCTATTAAATGAGAAAATTCATAGAAAAGATATGAACATTAATTTCCTTGCTAATACTAATCTAAGGCTCCAGTATCTCAGCTGCATGTACCCTGTGTTACAAGAAGTGAATGTTACCAGATTTATTTTTCTGCTAACAGTACTGTGACACTGTGAGCAAAATTTAAAAAGAAAAACATACCTGGACTACAAATTTAAGACGGCATAAACAAATGACTTGCTAAGTACACCAAGAATTTGATTAATTTGATTGTATCTACTTAGGAATTGCCCTTTCAGATTTTTCTTCTTCAAGGAACAGAAACAAATCCTGTAAGTCTAGCATGATAGTCCTCATCTTCTGTTATTACAAGTCCCCATCTTCTTGAATTAAGGTAAAAAGAGAAAGAGTAGGGTTTTTTCTTGAAACATTTCTTACTAAAATTTCCATAGTAAGAATGGCACGTTTGATGTTAACCCAGTAGATGACCAAGCACTGAAACAAAAAGATTAACCAGGGAAGAATCAGAGAGGGTTGGGGTTTTGCCATCAGATTTTAAACATTTTTAAAAGCCATGTCCGTCAATTTACATTTCACACATACTTAAAAGACTGGCATGTTGAGATAAATGAACACATTGTCATGTCTGCCAGTGTTACGAGGGCAACAAACAAATTTGGAGAGCCACGTATGCTTTAAAGAACAGTACATCTGTTTAAATAAATTCATAGAAAACTAACATAAACAACCATAAAACAGATAAAATGAATAAACTGTAAAAATACTGCATCCCCCGTAAACACACTCTGTGGTTCCACCACCTTGTGGCCAATAAAAAAAGTTGCAGTTTTGCTTCCAAGGGTGCAGGCTGATTACCTTGTGTCAGCGACTGAAGGTCAGGCCCGGGGGCCGGGCAGTGGGCACCAGCAAACACAGTCACCACTCTGCTGCATTTTGCCCTTAGCTGATACATTGAAAAAATAGCAGCATTAAAATACAGCCTTAAATAGCTTAGCTACTACCTCAACTTGTTAAAATTGTGCAAGAATAAAGAACACCAGCAGCATTTGACCAGATGTGTTTCAATTTGGTTTCAGATGCTCCCCTCCCATTCAAAGCACAAACAAACACAAAGCTGAAACTGATCTAGGAACTCTTATTTCTTGTCCGTCCTTGGAAACTCTTCCCGTAGTTTGCTGTACTTCTTAAAGTTTTACTTAAAAACCTATTCAGTGTTTATTAAAAAAAAAAAAAAAAACAAAAAAAACCAAACAAAACCAAAAAAAAACCCAAAAAAACAAAAGACAAAACCACAAACTTGAGAATTTTAAAACAGTTTATAATTGCCAGGAAACTGGTGCTTATTCCTCTCCTTAAACTGGCGACACAGAGACTATCCTAATCACCTGAATTTCCTCAGTTGAAAGTTTTAATATTTCAGATTCCTGTTACTGAAACCTGCATTTTCAGAAAGGTCACTCCAATACACAAGAAACTAAAAGAGAGTAAACTCCCAGTGCACATGTAAAGGGTAATTTTTTTGCTAGTTTGCTCTTATTTGTACCTTTTAATAGAGAAAATGGAAGAGTTAGGTTTTCTGACCCAACTTGCAAGGGAATATATAAGAGTAGAAATCAGAAGGCCTTCTCTAAAGCCAAGTTTTGAAAGTCCCTTTTTGCTTAAGTATGATAAGGCTTATTAAAAAAATAACAAAGTGAAAAAAAAACCCACCAACCACCAAAACAAAACCAACCAACATCCCTGGGAAAAGAACATAAAAGCCTTTTAGAAATACTTAATTTCTGAAAACATAAGACTATTTGAAAAAAAAACTTAATTGCAAAATTAAAGGAAATTCAAGAAATCTATTCTCATATTTTAAATCAGTCCATGATTTCATCATCAGCAATAAGATGTGCTATCTTTTCCAGCCCAAAATTACCAGCTTTGGGGAAAAACATACTCATACTTAACAGAAATAATTAACGGGTTAAGTTAAATTAACTTCTTTTTTCCCTGATCCACATGCCTGCATGTTAGATAATGTTACATTAGAACTGAGCATTGTAATGAAAGACTAAAAGCAACGACCTGTAACAGTAACCAAAGCCAAAGCAATTTTCTCGTGGTTACATACTATAGATCAGTAACTTAATATTAAAATTAACTTCCTGTATAAATAAAAATACAAAAAACCAAACTTGGGCAAAAGTAAATTGGCACAGTCATTATGGTATTGCTTTCCAGTTTCAACACTGCAGCCACAGATTCCAAAGGCAAAGGCCATCACCCAACTGGCGTAGTTCGGTTGGGTGTTTTCCTTTCACACGAAGCAGAGAGCAGGTGCTGCTGCCTGCGACAGGCCACAAACCAGTCGGGATGGGCGGGTGCGCGGTACAAGGGTTGCTCTAGAACTGCTACGCAAAAATGAGAACAAATACATAAAAAACAAAACCATAGAGTGTGGTTTACTGGTCTATGTGACTTTTCTTAAGTCAATGTTTTTCAGGATTGCGACTAATTTTTGCCTTCATAAAGACAAAAAATTACAATAAAATAAAAAAAAAAAAAAAGAAAATCTTAAGCCTTCAAGTTTCCTTGCCTCCATTCCCTCCCTCCCCCCAAAAAGCACCTCCTACTATAAGCACTTTTTCTGTTTTACGGGTTCAGAAGTTGGAATGTAGTGGAAATACATACAAGAAAGAAGGAATTTCTAGTTGTACATTACATTACAAAGAGGTTTGCTCCCAGACCTAAGGAGGGAGGGATACTAAGCAATATTAAATTCCTATAAGAATCCTTACAAAGCATGCAAAATATTGATATACTCACAAAATTGAAATTCATATTGGTTCCTTTTTGAATTTGCAACTTCACAGTACAATAATTTCTAGTATTATGCAGCAGTCAGAATTACAGCGACTACAAAGTAATTTCCCCTTAATTTTTTCTATCCATTTGTTTGAAAGACTCCTTTGTTATTTTTATTTTTAAATTGAGAGGTTGTAGATCACCCATCAGAAAATGTGCAATTCAGCGTAACAGGGGTTGCTTTCTTTGTTGTATTTCCCCTCAAATGATGTTGACAACTCAACTCCACCAATCTTTCTGAATCTGTCCCTCCCTCCCCTTCCCAGGCCGGTTCCTTCCCTTCTCTTCAAGCGGTAGTTCTCGCCGGGATGATGATGGACGGATGCCACTAAATGGATGCTGCAGGACTGGGTAGGAAGTGAAGGGGGCTGGGGTGGTTTGTGAAAGTGGAATCACCCCCGTCCCCCCACGATGTTTGGCACAACTGCTTCACAGCCAGAACGCCTGGCTCTGGATAACAGTGGTGGGATCTGGCGGTCAGATCCCCAGGCAAACACTGCTGCCCCTTATGCCCAAGTCACCCCTGGGGCTTGAGCTGATGCAGGCAGGGAAATACCAAGGCAGAATTTGGCTGGACCCTTTGTACTGCTCGATGTAGTTCCACGGAAATTCCTTCAGTGCTCTTATTTAAAAGAGGGTTGGAATTTCTGGAGAATACACAATGCATGCTACTTGCTAGATTGTCCATAAAGCACATTCTGACACAGTTTATCAAAGTATTTGTATCGATCAGAAAAAGACTCTTGTAGAAGCAACATACAAAGCCTCCAAAAACTCAAGTATCAAAAAAAAAAAAAAAAAAAAAAAGATGTTCTGGTAAAAGTTTGGAGTAAGCAGCCAGCCAAACTGATAGCCACTGATTACTTTTTTGTGCCCACAAATACTTCAATTATTTTTGCAGTGGTACCATTTTCTCTTTGGAGTGTTGGGAATTAACAGCCTTCCCAATTAATTTTCATTAAGTTTTTTGGGGTCTAAGGAATTTAGAAGTCCTGCCTGGATAACATCATTCCTGCTTTTATATGCAAACAAACAACAGAATCACTAGCAGAGTCACTGACTCTAATCCTCCCTGCTTCTCTTTAACTTGCTATATTTATTTATAGCAGAACATCACTGGGTCTGGCTACCTTAACCCAAGGAAAACCATCAGAAGTGCAACAGGCAAGAGCAGGGCATCTCCTTCCCCAGACCTGTATAAACATTTGCAAGGGAAGGGGTGGGTGAAAAAAAAAAAAACTAAAGGAAAAAACCCCCAGACAAACCAGCAGTTGTAGTTGTATGCAAAACTGTTTCATTTCTTCAGAACCCTATTCAAATCAAGATTGAAATTTCTGAGGAGGGGAATCTCAGATCCCAGACCCTTCCCTTCTCCTCTCCTCTCGCAAAGCAATGCTATTTTTGTGGCCTAGAACAGTACTTTAAAAACAGCAGTTATTAAAGACACAGTTGTGATATATCCTTTAACTCCCCTTCACCCAAAAAGGGGTATCCTATCAAGTGGTCCAGTAGAAATCTTGAAGTTTCTTTATGATAAATTAAATCCATAAAACGAGGAATACCTTCTGTCACATTCCCATCAAGAATAAATGCCACACTCTATGGTGCATTTGTCCAAGTGTCTATTGCTCCTTCTAGTGGAGATTCTGCACAGCTCCATCTCCAGCTCAGTTCTGCTCCTACCAATCCAAAGCAGAGATTTGTCTCCTTTCCCTTCAGCCTGTCCCTGGTTAACAAACAGCAGAAGCATTGAGGGCTGCAATTCCCCAGGACAGGAACAGGCTGGCAATGTCTGAAGAAACATCAGTCGTCTTTTTCTCAGGTGTGGCAGATTTAGGCCAAGAGCAGTTTTTTGCATCCTGTTGGTACCAGAGGCACCTACACCTCTGTGGAAAAAAGAATGCTTTGCCTCTTGCTGTCTGGGGTAGGGATAGTCTCTAGCTGCAGGAAGTACAGAAGAACTTGAACCTGGAAAGAGAAAGAAAGAAGTGAAAATAAAGCTCATTGACTCATTCTCATCCTGGCTGTTAAGGTGTTGGCAGACATACCTACAGCTCTCTCCACAGGGACATCTTGCAGCTATGTATTTGTTTTAATACAGTGTGCAACAGCAGGGATATTAAAACTTGCAGTGCTTCAGAGACACTGTTTTCAGCTTCCAGGGTATAAAAATGGTGCTGGTGATCCCCTGCACTGAACCACGTCTGATCTATAACCTGCTGTTACCCAGCCAAGTGAGTACAAACCAGCCTGACCATCTGACACAGTCTCTATACTCAATTCTCTGCATCGCCTTCAAAAGGAGTCAGCAGCTGAAGAAATCTGAATTAGCAAAGATTCTTGTTGTGCATCAGCGAAGGTGGTTTAAGTATTGAGGAGCATTGTGGAAAAACACTGACGGTCCTTTTACCCTAGGCCAGCAGTATGGCGCTGTGAGACAGCCCTCAAAAACCTTACTACACACAAACACAACACACAGGATCGTGTGCACACTGTCAGTTTTTCATGACAAGCTGTATTAGTACAGATGCAAACAGAACTGCCCAGTTCTACAAACAGTCTAAAGCATCTGTGTGAGGGTGGAAGTTATTTATGTTTCTCAAAAAACCCTGCCATGAAGGCACAGCAGGACACTGAGCCAGGCCTACTGGAAGACCGCAGTTTCCCATGTACAGCCTGTACAAGATTCAACAGCACCCTTAGGATTTACCTGGGACATGACTTCTAGGGACCAACTGTCCGTCATTGTGATCGGCTGGGTTGGGTTTGCAGGGATTTTACTGTCCTTCTCTGAAGGCCTGAGCAGCGTTGGTCCAAAGACAGTTGCAAGATTATGCAGGGACATCTTGTTAACGCTCTCCCGCTCAGCAACCCTGGGAGAAGAAACAATGAACCAGGCAGGTCTTCATAAACATCTGAGTTGGGAAGCATCCGAAAGTAAGAAACCGTATTTACTCCTTTCGTAAAAAGCTTTAGAACATTCAGTGAAGCACTCTCTCTGTATGTGCCTCAGTGAACTTTATATATAAGCGATACCCGGATCCGACACAACTGCCATCTCCAGGCTCTTTACATTCACAGCTCAAACCCAGGAAAGGGACTGCTGCTGACTCTCCGGAGACAGCAATAAAGGAAAGATTTCATCCCAGTTTCATAAAAACACAAACTGAGACACATGGGTTAAAAAAATTTACCCAAGGGCAGAAAAGTCTACAGCAGAAACACAAGTAAAACCCAGATTTCCTGGATTTTAATCCAGGACCTCAATCACAAGATTATCTTTCATCTCTCCGGTGACAGTCTCTGGTGCATACAGAATACATATGTAAATTAACATTGTGCATGTATTAAGCTTATTGCGTTAATATCAAACACATGGAAATACTTTTTTCACAGTCACAGCCATGTTTCCAAAGACTGAGACAAGATCAGAAAGACTAGTCTGGGCACAGAACTGACAACTCCAGTTAGCAGAAGCGCAAAACTGAGATTTTTAAAAATATTAGATTGCAGACGCCTTTTGAGACAGGGCTCACAAGTCCTTAAACACAGCCAAAGCTTCACAATTTATATTAAAAACCCTTCTTAGTCTTTGTACCCAGATGCAGGTGCAGTTTTGCAGCAATACTGCAGCAGAAATTTGCATTTGCACTAGATAAGCCCCATAACTTTTGTTACCCCTTTTCCTTCTTTTCTAATCCTTTCAGTAGGAGTAAGAATGGAATTCAGGATTTAGTGCCCCACTAAATGAGTATCAGACAATAGTTATCCCATGAGCATTCACAACAAATCAGCAAATGGGTCTTCGTTTGTGCGATTCAGCGCAATTTCAAGGAAAAGCCTTCTCTTGTCAAAACAAAGATGCTTTACACATTAAATATGTGTCTAGAAGATCCCCATATTACCTTTTTAAATGGTCCAAAAGGAAAAGGAATGTCACAAGGTTGGGTTCTGGAAGCGATAACAACAGATTCAGCATGCAGCTTTCCTTTGCAACAGGGTCTGAAAGTGCTACAAGACAGAAAACAAAACATCACCACAGGCAGTGATAACAATTTGACTGCCTGCCTCATTTCCCACACCACCAAATACGGATGGTCCCAAATGGACCGTAATTATGTCATGGGCTGGAAGGTCAGAGTTGCACATCAATACACCACACAGGATCTCCTTCCTTTATTTCATAGATTTGTAAAGATTCTTTTACTCTCAAGCAGTTCAAGTCCTTTCAGACTTTCAGCCATTATGATTCTTTTCCCCTGCATGAAGATAAGACAAATTATATCCCCCAGCTCCCCAGAGACTTCCCTGGAAGATTGAATGGGGCAAACAGCAAACACAGCCCCAGCAAGAGGGCTGTCATTCTGTTCCTAACCTATCCTTCAGAACCTGGGCATTTTCCCCTTCCAAAAAGACATGGCAACTGCCCATATTCAAGCTCATTGGAAGAATATGTCATTCCAACGCTCATATCTGAGCTCCACTTCACTTCCCTCACAGCTTGTTCCAGACTTCTGTCCAACACTATAAATACAGGTTCGTATTGCTTGAGGAGCAGCCTCCTACAGAACAGCAACTTTAACACAGACCCCATTACCAAGGGTTATTTCTGCCACTACCTACCAATGCCCTCAGCAAAGTTGGGGTACAGCTCATCCGTAAAGAGGGGTTCAGGCAGCTCCCGGAAGTAGAGTTTCAGGGTGCCCGCAATGGCGTTGACATCCATCTCGCTCATCATCACCGACACATCTTTGTTATCTGAAAGAGGGAGGAGGGGACGCAGAGTGAAGAAGCTGCTGGCCTTGCATTCATCCTCCTTCTTGCCTTGAGTCTCTTTGTTTATCCTTTGTCTTTGCCCAAAGAGTTGAGAGTTTTCCTGTTTATGTTTCTCAAGATTAAATGAGCTGTTTTCTGACAACTGAAAAGGGCTACGCAAATGACTGTGGGGAGTTTATAGCTTTAAATCAAGCAGAGGGAACCTCTCACTACCCAGGGTTAGTAATGCTGTGCCAGCAACCTCAGCCTGATCTGGAACAAGCCCTACTTGACTGTATTTATAGGCATTTCAACTTTAGTTAGTGACAACAATTGTTATTCCAATCCGCTGCCTCCAACAACTTCGAATAAGGGACTCAGGCTGTCTGACTCCCCACCGAGTGTAGCTAAAGTGCACAGGCAATTCAGGGCTCACATTTCAGTCTCACTGCTATTACGAACAACAAAACCACCCTCCTTCCCTGAAACAAACAGACCAACCAGCAGAGCTGGTGCTGTTTTCATGAAGCTTAGTGTAAAACAGCGTTTAATATAAATGGAAAAAGTTGGTTTTCAAAAACGTGAAGCACCTTTACTTCTACTAGTGAAGATTCATAAATCAGTGTGTGGTAGCTTTGGTGGGGGGGGAGGCTGAAAAGAAAATAAGAGGAGGAAGAAACTTCACCAAGGAAGTGAAGAAGTGACTACTTGCATCAAAAGAACTCGAGTGTGGCTTGGATCATCATGTGGCTGCTGGAAGCGGGGCAGAATTTCACTTTCTGTACCTCAGAAACTTGGAGGTGGTTTCATCTGCCTGATCTTGGATGCCTTTTGGGACACATGTGCCATTCTGTTAAATGCAGCACCAGTAAAGAGCCTTTTTCTGCTCAAGATCAAAGAAAGCTTCATAAAGATTGGTCAAAATTACCTAGTTTTACAGTCTCCTCACATCAGTCTGGACACAGAGCCAAGAAGAGGGCTTGGGAGCCCTCACCACCCAACTTCAGTTTTGTGAACACCCTAGTCAGCCTTAGAGGTATTCTTTCACTGGGTTCCTTTCACAAAACATTCTCAATTTCAAAGACTCCCATTAATTTGGAGACCTCACAATATTGAGGAAGTTACAGCTTCTGATTGCTGCCACTTCCCCCTAGGAAGGTGTCTGCCATTTACAAAGATTTGGCAGGGCAGGCAAACCCCCATTTCACATCTGGTGGGTAGAATAACAAACGCATTATTTGGTTTAAGGATTCATCCCGTTGTATGTCTTGGATTATATCTGTATCTGAAGAATATTAATAAAACATGCCAGGGTTAAAATGGTTCTCCTTGTATAAGAATCTCTACCTCCTAATGCTTCTCAGGGAACATAAGATTAAAAATAGCACAGCCACCTGACAGGGAGCTCATGCAGGTTCTCAGAGCGCAAAGGAAAACATCAAGCACAATTACTTACTGACATCAAAGGCAGCTTTCAGAGCTTGGATATCGGTTGCAACCCCAGAGACACGGTAGATGCCCACCTCCTCCATCCCACGCCGCTCAATCTCCTCCACGCACTGGCGCACTATGTAAGGCACCTTCGATCTCTCTCTCCTTAAGAGAAGCCAGAGCGGAGGGTTCAGCACAGCCCGGGTCCTCAGTGCCTGTCACCCCCAGCCAGGCTGCCTACAACCACCCCAGTTCTTCCCTGTGCAAACCTCTTCTGGAAAATAGGGTGGGAGAAAGTCTGAGCAGGCAAACAAGACTGAGCTAAAAAACTCCTTTTCAGACCGGAGAGGGTTTTCTGAATGCTTCAGCCTGGCTTTGGCTGTCCTGCAGCTGCCCTGAGCACTGGGGCTTCTGGCCAGGTCCCAGTGCCCCCAGAGCCTGGAACTTGCGCAGGTGATCAGAGGATTCCCAAACAGACCTTGGGTACATGGCAACACTCTTGCTTTTCAATTAATGCAGTTCCATAGGGAGGAAATGCCACACTTCCCAAACTATGTAACAGAACAAACAGGTTTCTTCTGGCAAACCATTCATGACAAAAGATCAGGGGTTAAAATAATATAACAGGATCCAAAGAACTTGAACATTTCTGATTATGGAAAAGAAACATCACTGTTCAGAGGCTCTGGAAATTTGTGACCTAGTCAGCCAACTACAGAAGAAAGGGGCAAGGGGTATTTCCAGAACTCAGAAGAGCAATATGCTGTAAGTAGACACCCTGAGTTTCAAAGCCTGTGTGAATGCTGGCTTTTCCCTTGCTAAAAATTAAGCCCAGAGGATGTACAGCATCTCCTTTGTGCAGCCACAGCCGCCTACACCACTACCCCAGTGGAGCAGGCTGGACTGACAACCCCCTCAGTGGGACAGAGACAGGCACAACCCACTGGCCAGTTGACTCTTTGATAAACGATAGAGAAAAAAGCGACCCAGCAACTCACTTGGTGACAATAGCGATCTTGACCCCAAACACCCCAGTCTGTTTCCGGGACGGCATCCTTTTCAGGCTAAACTCCCGACTGGTAAATTTCACTGACAGCTTCACTTCCACCTGAAGGAAAGAGAACTGCTGTTGTTTTTCAAACAGTTTTTTCTTTTTCAATAAAAAGCAAAGAAATAAAGCACCCAAGAGGTACAGAAGCAGTGCTAACTTCTGTTCTCCATACTTACTCCGTTCATTGAGATGACTGTGCGTTGCCAATCTTTGTCTTGCAGTGCCTGTGGGTCCAGCTGAAAAACATGGAAGTCACCCGTAAGGAACAAAGCTCAGTTGATCAGCCAGCCTGAAAGGCTTCTGCAAGTGAGCAGAGCACAACCACTCTTGGCATGTTAACACTTTTCCATAGGAAAACAAACATTCCAAGATTTCAGGGAACATCCCAATTTCAGGGAACAGGACACTGAGATATTGTGCCATTCTCTAAGCAGGGCTGATGAGGACTTACTTACACGGAAAATCCAGCACACAATGTCTGCTCAGCAACAGAGGCAACCTCAGCAAGAAAAATCAATGTTTGAAAGCCAATAAACTCAGCTTTCATAGAAAGAGAGACTGCACTCATTGCTGTAGCACAACAAGCACATTTACAGACAAATCTGTCCCATCCCACAGGACTAGGAGTCAGAAAAGGGGATGAGAGATTTCTGAAATAACTCTGATTTGAAAGAGAAGAAACTGTCTCCCTCTGCAGTTTTCTAGGGTCAGGTGAGGTTGGATGAACGTGAAATTACTGCACTGAAATAAAAAGCCAGGCTGGAGAACTTCAGAGCTCTTGGCTATGAAGCCTAATAGCTTCCAAGAAGGACTATATTCTACTGAATTCAAAAGACACAGTGACCCTAACAGTAAGGTCAAGAAACAGAAATATGAAGTAATTCATACAGAGAGAAGCAAAAAGCCAAACCTCTGTCAGGAGTAGAAATGGAGAAAACTGGCCCAGAAATCATGGGAAGTTGTCATCCTTCAACCTGCCTACTCCTTTTCCTTTCTACTTGAGCACAGAGGCAGGAAGAACTCCTGGACCCACTATTGCAAGAATCATTAAAGAGAAACCAGATCAGACACAAAACCCCATTTTCCCATTTTCAGCTTTGCTTGATCTCTTTGGAGTGGACAGTTAAGGCTGGGGAGCAGCTGACTTAAAAATTCAAACATCACCCAGCTGTTTCAGTACAGATTGGGAGAGTCCAAACACTTCTCAACACCTGAAGAGCAGCACTCAACTCAAGCTAGACTGGCAAAAGAGAGAATAGACCTGTCTGCAAGGGGACCTCTGTCAGCAATAAGTCAGAACCAGCCAAAGCTGGGGCCCTGATGCCTCCTGAGATGGCTTTGTAACACTTTGCTCTTGAACACTGAGATTCAGGAAAATCAGGAGGCAACTGCAGTTGACTGGAGTTTACTGCCATCAGCAAACAAAAAGACACTCAGTAAAACTAGAGCTACTTCTGCAGCGCAGCTCCTCCCTCTCACAGAGCTCCGGGCAAAAGCAGAGCTGAGAGACAGAGGTAAATGTTGAAGCAATGGCAGCTGTAGAATATTCTGGGAGATCTTAGATGCAATCGTGCTCATTCAGATCATCAACAAACCAGCCCAGTGCTGCGGACAGCTACAGAGAGAAGTGCCCCCACGCCCTTCCCCACTCCCCCCAAAAGACAACCAGCAGAGAGGGGTTTCTCCCTCCTTGTTCACACTGCAGACACCCCAAGAAGCAACAGACAAGCAAGTCAGGCCAACCTTATCCCTGCGCACTTTGTTACGGACGTGAGCCCACAGAGGGATGCCACCAGCACACACATGCTTTCCTGTCGAATTGGACCGGTTCCTGTAGGTGCAACTCTGGCAGAAATTCCTGAAGACTCCTTGTAAGGAATAGTCAGTAACCAGTAGTTCCCACATTTTGGGGCTGCAGAAAGGTTCGGTAGGCTAACGGGCAGCAGTGCTTAGCTCCAGCAAACCCAGATAACAGCCTGCTTGCCAAGAGGGTCTGCTTATAACTCTGGCGGAACAGATCCGCCCCCTCCTGTGTGGCTCGCCAAGGTCCCTACAAGTTGGCCAGAATCTAGGCTGTTCTTCCCTCAATTTCCGTGCTGGAAGTTTGGTGTCTTTCAACAACCACATTCTTTCCCAGAATCAAGAGGAAACAATTTCTGAAGTGTCTGGTTTCCTATGAAGAGCAACCACGCTCATTAGTCCTGAAAGCTGGATCTCCAGCTGCCTAAATAGTCATCTTGTTAAGCTGCCACAATGGTCCTGCTTCTTTTAGAATGGAGCCACTGAGACTGTATTATTTATAGCAGAGATGGACTGCTTAAGACTGAAGGGGAAAGGAGGTTTTGAATATTTGCCAAAAAAGTTAAAGAGTTCAGTGGGGTCCAGTTACAGTTTGTTTAAGAAACAGGTATTACTGGTTATGTGTCAGCGATGACCAGGGAGCTCCTACCACTGTGCAGAACGAAAGCAAGTAAAGAGCTGTTAAAAAGTACAGGCCAAAGAAAGTCCTATTGTGTCTCAAGAATGAATACTGAATGGCTGCAAAGGACTAGCAAAAGCAGTGTGCTGGAGCTGGGAGCTCACAGAGACTCTTCCTTGTCAGGTAACTACTGGAGCTGAGCAAGGACCGAGAGTGTGCCCGCTGCTACCTCCTGCTCCCTTGTCCCTGAACTCTGCATCAGGGCTTGCAGAACCCCCACTCCCCACCTGCTGGAGAACAGCTTGTGTGGAACAGAGACAGCTTGGGAGAGCAACCACTGGGGAGTGGGTCCGGCTGACCTGAGCCAACCCTGCATAAATCACTGGCAATAACAACAGCAGTTAAAAAAAAAAATCCCTCCCAAGGTGCATTTTAAATAACAAAGTGAAATGATGAAAGCTAATAAAAGAGCAAAGCTTGAATAAACGCTCAGCAACACTGAACAAGACAGGAAGATCTGGTCTAACAGTCTGATGAAGTCACAGTAGGATATAACAGAGTCAATAGGAAACCAAGAACATCATTTAGACTTTGAGCAAGTTTTCAATCCTGGACCCCGCGGACGACTGACCTTCTAAGGCCAGCAAGAGCAACACAGGGAAGGGGCAGCTGGAGCAGGCGGGTTACAAAGCAGACTGGGGACAACGCAAGTCAGTGAGCGTGATGCTCCAGCACAGAGAGGGCCTGTGACAAAGGGGGTCATGCTGTCTTCTGGCCTGATTTGGAGATCAATGACCTGGAAGAAGGAACACCGAGTAGAAGAATGCAATCGACAGTGTGCCAAAAGCAGGCTGCTCCGAGTGAGCAAGCACACAGCCCTTGCTTTGCCAGCTCAGGCAGGGGAGGCACTATGAAATGGCTGCGTCTGCATCAATTTGACAGCGAAATTTACTGCACCTCTAAACATTTCCTTCAAACTGTTGCTTGGTTTGAGTGACAGAAATACCTGTCCCATCTCCACCTCAGCTGTGAAAAATGTTTCCACGACCTATGCAAATAGGACAGACCTGCAAAAACCCTCAGAGACTCTGTCTCACAGGTTTGTTTGCACAGTTCCCACCAGAAGCACACACTGCACAGGAAAAATACAAACAAACCAGTTTGTCTTTACTCCTCCAGCACCTCCAGTCCCCTTGCAACCTTTTCTTTAGCGTTTGCTGTGGCAAGCCCCAAATTCACAAAGGCTTCTCTGTATCCTGCATAAAACACAGTAGAACAAAGCGGCTCAGCACCACAGGGATTTCTGAGCACAAGTGTCTGGCCCTCAGAGCAGCTTAGCTCTGAATTAAGACAATTAGTGCACAGAAGTCAGTAGAGGCTGAGTGTGCAGAAACCAGAGTGCTGAGGACCTGGAAAAAAGGCAAACTGAGGATGCTGGTCAATGGCAAACGCAAGGCAGGCACTAATGGGAAGGGTGTCTGTGCTCTGCCTTAGGAAACTACCACAGGATTCTGATGATTTTTATCCCCCCACCCCTCCAAAAAGAGAAAACATACAGAAACAGGAAAAAATAAAGAATCATCAGTGGAAATTAAATGCCTGGGAGCAAGGACTGAGGCAGCCTTAGTGTGTTTTATGCTATTTATTCACATTACTTCTTCCTTTTATTAAATCTCCCTGGCAACTTTACACTCCATCAATTTTTAATTGTAACCGATGTCACATACATGTTGTCAGAGTCTTCCTGATGCTGGGAACTCCCAGTCCAGCCATAACCCCATTCTTCTCAAAGCTCCCCACTGACATGTTAATCTTTCCCGCCATCACCCTTTAGACATGACCCATTGCCTTCTTCATTTCCACCCTGTTTTCACTGCTGGGATACTTTTCTGCATGAGCAAACTGTTTAAATGAACTCAAATGTGTAAGAGGTTTTCTGAGTTGACACTTGGGAGATGCAGCACATGGCAGTCTGTTTTACATGGAAAACAAGGTAGATGTCTGAAATAGCCATGTGCTATTTCACTGCTATGAGACACCCCAGATAATTAAGCAGATAAGAGCGATTGTTTTGCATGGCAACAGAGGAATGGTGTTGCGCTGCTACCACAGAATGACTGATCTAAGGTCATATCCTCTCTGATTTTCCAGCACTCCTGTGGGGGAGGAGGAAATGGTTTGTCTGAGCTGATCATGCAGAAAAAAACCCAACCCTAACAACAAAGGAAACAGCATTTCTAAGAGGCACCAACTGGAGGAGATGGCTCACAGGATGAAGTGTCACTTTACTCATGCAATCTGTTCCCAAGGCAGAGGCCAGTTTTGCTGACTTATATGCCCACTTAGATGCAGAGTCTCAGGATCAAATAAAAGGCTGCTACACTCAAAACACATGGACCTGCCTGTCATGTGAAGTGCAAAATTCAAAGAGCAAAAGAGCCACCCTCCCAAGCACTGAAGATGGATTGCAAGGTAACAACAGAAAGAAAAAGAAAATAAAAGTTCGAAATGAGAGGAGCTGATGATTACAACTGAGCTACGCCTCACAATTTCTCCTGTAAGATGATGCCTATCTCCTCCTCCTCCAAGTTCCCCAATAATTTCAGTTTCAGAGTACCCAGGAATGGCACCTTCTCCCTGTATTTCTTGTGCCTGAGATGTAGCAGAAGCTGCCAACCATGCCTGCTGGCTAGTTAAATGTTACACATCCAGTGCTGCCATTCCCAGAAGGTCCGATGAGGACTTTGTTTCTACATTTACATGAGGCTGTCCCATATTAAACCTCGTAGTTTTATTTTTCAGGGATAAAACTTGCAAGTGTGGCAAGCAACAAAGTGCTTGCATGTGACTATAGAAACAGGTAAATAAAATATTCCCTATAAAAAGAAAACATGCTCAATGGGAGCTATTAAAATTGCCCATTCCTGGAAGCTTCTGACCACATGGACCAATTTCCAGTCTTCCTTTTCCAGTGCCATTATGTAACGGAGAGATTTAATAAACATTTCACAGCCAAAACAGTCCTCGTCTCCTTGATGCATTGTCCACCTCACTGCAGCTCAGAGAATTTGGTGAGTCAGAAGTCCCAGTAATGGGAAGTTACAGATTTACAATAACACACGGCTTAACAATACATTGCGATTAAGCCAACGCAGAGATTTCCCTGTTTTGATCAGCAGGAGGATGCAGACACGACCCTTGATGTTTCCAGAGTTTTTAACTAAAGGGAATTCAGGGGAAAAAAAAACCTCAACCAACTTCACAGACCTGCACGCGAGACAGATTTTGGCTCAACATTGACAACAACAACAAACCAGAAGGCCCCGGATACACTAGCAACAAAATTTAATGTAAAAGTACTGGGAAAATCCCGAAAGAAAATGACTATAAAACCAGTGATTGGAAAAGATGCTGACAACACTCCTACAGCTAACCTTCAGCCACAGGCTGTAATTTGATTTTGTTATTGCATTATTATAATTTAATAGAGAAATGGTGTTTGCTCTAGAAACTAAACTAAAACAAAATTTGACATCTTACCAGACTCTTATGACTTCTCTTTGCAATTATTCAATTGTGTCAAGAAGTTGCGTGACGGGAGAGATATCAGAGAATTAAGAGGATGTTCTGAGAGTTTGTCAAATTTCTTTATAAATTGCAAGGGGGATTTACCAAAAGCAAGAGAACTTTTGCATTTGCCTGTTATGATATAACAGAATGCAACTTTTGCACATTAGTAAAGAATGTTTGTATTGATTTTTTTTGTTGTTGTTTTTTGGGTTTTTTTGTTTGTTTGTTTGTTTTTTACTTTCCAGTGTTTAGGTTTCTCTAAAAGAATCAAGAAGCAATCAATATTCAAGTGTCACCACTGAGTATTTTTACCTATTAACTGAAGTATGAAATGGTTTAACGGAATGTAAAGTGCTGTGCGTAAAAACACATGCTCTTGTGAAAAAAAAAAAATCATTAAAAATGTAAAAGATTTTATTCATTTTTTAATCATTCTGTGTAAAATATTTGAAGAATTTAGAGGGTCTGTGATTTCAGGGTTCTCCATTATGAACACACAAAGCTCCAGGGCGTTTCTGGGCTGAAAACATCCACTTTTGTAGTTGCTCAGCTTCATGGAAAATAAGCTTTTGTTAGCAGAAGGCACATACAGAGACACAGAGGTTTGCCTGAGACACATCTTTAGGAGGCACCCACCCTGTACCAGCATTTATTGATTTGTACACAAGGTTTCTTTCAATCACCCACCATGTGCTTGGTGACAAAAGCTGTCCCTGAAAAGGGCACGGCAGCCTCAGGGCTGCAAGGAGGGAGGGAAAACAGGCCTAATGAAACTCATTCAGACAACGAACCCTTCTGGAGTAGAGGTGAGATATGATCCTTCAGGCCGCCCTCAATTAGAGCTGCTTCTGAAAGCAATGGCCTTGGCCTGTGTGACCATCACTCAAATGTTGGAGAGAGCTGTCATCCATGGAGTGATGAAGAGTCAAAGGTAAATGGAGGAGAACTAGTGCTATTTTTCACCATGCCAGAGAGAAAAAAAAGTGTATCTGGGTAGAGTCTCTGCTCTGTACAACAGCCAGTTCAACACAAAGAATGGGTCTGCAGAGCAAGTATTTTAACACTCTGCTAAAGCTGTGGACAGACAGTGCAATAAACTGGAAGAACACGTGTTCTTAATGTCATCCTCCACTGATGGCCGGATTTCTCCTGTACGGAGCTTTAGCAGATCGTCACACAGCAGCTCTCTGAGAGCAGCAGCCATCTGCAATCATCTCATCACCTCCCCTACCGTATTACAAATTTGCCATAAACACAGCAGTGGAAATCTTTCTTCAGATGCAGCCTGCTGTCATGGACACTATACCCTGGACACGGCAGTTATCAGGACAATAAGCCTGTTCTCCAAGGCTTTGCTATCACATCAATCAACTTCCAGCACGTACAGAACATAGCATTTCTTCCACACCATTTACAGAGGGGATGGTTGCTTTATTCGCTAATTCAATATTCATTGCTTCCTCTTTTATCACAAATGGAGTACCCTGAACAGTAACTGGGCTCAGTGCCGTTCCTTTATACTGTGCTGGAAATTCTGAATTTAACAGGCAAATCAGAGATCAAATGTGAACTCTCATGAAAAAGTATCTATTCCATAAGGGTACTGAGATGGGCATAGGGGACAAGGCAAGAGGAAAAAAGCTGCTGACTTCCCGCCTCTGAATCACACCATGTACTTCACTATCTGGAGAAAAATCTCCAACGCTGAGACAATCAAAAGGCTGAAAAAAACCCTCCCAGGTGCTCTCCAGAATTCCCAAGTCCCATTATGTTTTGCAGGAATGAGTTAAGCGTAGTCTTACCTGAATCTGTCCTTTCCCCATTATGCGATCTGTGCTCTCTCCGTCCTCTTTGGTGAGCTTGGTTTTGTTGTAGCACTTTTCATAGCACAGAATCCGAAGAGTCTGTGAACCTTCCAGCTCAATCTCAAACTCCTGCAGGGCACCAGGAAAGGAAAGAGCAATGAATACATCACAGCAGGACACTAGTCTCTTAGCGATCAATACAGTCTTCTTAAACTCATCAGGAGGAAGCACTTCCAGGCTGACCAAAACCTCCTCCCCTAATGGACTTGGTCTAGAAATAAACTGAAATTGTATTTTGTATATATAAGGTGGTCAAATCAGAGACCAAGGAGTTAACCATCCTAGTCAGGTTTCACTGAGTTTCAGCAAAGCATCATTCAAAGAAGTAAACTCACCCACCTTCCTTGTATTTGATTTTGCTCCCCAGCAGGTTTGAGGTGGCTGCAAACAGGCAAAATGTCTATAGCCAATTCTTCCCCTTCACAACAAATAAACAAAACCACCTCCTCCTTCAATGTATTCTCCATATGTCTTGAAAAAAATATAATCAAATGTGCATCGGTTTAAATGCTGGACAAGACTCTTTTGTACTGAAATGTTTTTAAACTATAGCGAATCCAAGAGAAAAGCTTCTGCAAACCCTGACAGCCAAATGAACCTGGCACAACAGTGTTTTCCGAATGGCAGTGTATGCAGCACAAGTGCTAAGCGTGCAGCAAGTTCTTCCATTCACGGGTTTTCTGTGCACATGTGTTGATACTTGGCACATGGAACAAGTCACATTAAGAAGAATCAAACCTACCTCATTCCAGTTGGGCTCTGTGGTGTCTCTGTAAACTCTAGTTTTAGCCTTGTTCACAAAATACCCAAAAGAATCCACCTCTAATGTGCAGTACAAATCTGAGGAGGGGAGACAGCGACAGAAACCATTTAAAAATTTCTAGAATCTCTGAATTTGCATAAATCACTTTCAGGGTGTGTCTTCATTTGCATGTTCCTCATATTAGTATCAGTAACACTATCCAGCACAACTCTCATCATCTGGACAGAGCTGCCTTTAGGAAGCTGAAGTACCAGCACAGCCATATAAACGGCCTCAGCAGAGACAAGCCCTTCACCTCTAGCAAGAATCAGGTGTTTGCTGTTATCCAGTATTTCCCAAATCAATCCACAAGGAGCAGAAGGTGCACACCAATGAGAAATGAAACTTCCCCTGGTAGATATCCCCATCAACACATTGGAACCGATTTCCCTGAGAACATCAGTGTAATATCTCAAAGAGTAGGTTAGGGACCAACCATCAAAAACTCATTATCTGACTAAGTGGTTAATTATGCGGTACATGGTGTTTTTGAAGAACCAGTAATGAGCTGTAGACATTGTCTCTGTTTGTAAGTTGTGTTGTAAGGGATGTTAGCCAGCATCCAGGGAATCAGTGGTTCAGCAGGAGGTTGGCTAACAGAAAGCAGGTACATTCAGTTCACTCCTTTCCTCCTGGAACTGCACAGGCAGCTTAGATAAGAGCAGCATTCCCAGTGACACAGCCAAGGAAGCTTTGCAGGGATTATCCTCAATCATCAATGGCTAAGTACTACATTTATTTCTACAGGTGTCCCCTTCACACTATTTTTTTCACCTGTTTTGATCCTTCTGTCAAATCACTAGCCTGAATTTTAACAACTCTTTCTTTACACCAAAAATTCTGGGTGTCAGAGAATGCTTTCCATCCTTTAATTGCAAAACAAAATACGGTCAGAAATTAAGGGTAAGGGCTGACTTCTATCTAAAACTGTTGGGTAATTAGCAAACACTGCATAAAAAAATACCGACAGACTAGGCCGAAAAAATAATGCTGCATGCTTGGATCCTGATCTTTCCGAGAGTTAATAGTAGCATTAAAAAATTGCATTCCCCTAAATTCACACCAATGCCCCAATTTCACTTCCAGTTCCCCAAATCACCTCTCCTCCTCACCATCATCCCAGATGCTACAACCTTAACCCAGTCAAGCCCCAGCTGTCACAGCACCCAGATCAGTAGGCCCTATTGATACCTCTGTGTATAGACTGCAACTCACTTGAACTTTGCTTGAATCCTGTGGCAGAGTGGACAATGACATTCAGGAATCCATACAGACCTGGGGATTCATCATCTGTACAAAAGACCCAAGGAATTTTGTTACATTCATAGAAAAGCCAAGGGTGAAAGATGAAGCGATGAGACTGGTACTGCACAGCTTAACGAGCAGAGGGTAAACTGTCCCTAAAATGGGTGGCAGGAGCATATAACCCAACCATTTCAGCAGAAGAGGAGACTGTTTCACGTTCAGTGTTGGTTTCACCTGCAACACCTTCTGGCAATTTGTGGCTTTTACAACAACATTTTTAGGGTCAGCAAGACAGTATGGTAGAAATTCAAATGAGAAAAAATAAAACACAGAGGCTGAGTCTGTACCAGCAGACCACATAGTAATTTAGGATGGTCTCTAACACAATTTTGGCCAACTAGTGTTCTTCCAAAGGATTCCCAGGCATAGTTAAAAGTTGCCCCAGCCTCAGACTTCCAACAGGCACTCTTAATTCCTGACGATGGCTGCATGTAAAGGCCACTTAATAGTCAATGAATACATATTGGAGGATGCCCAGGAATATTTTACTAATTTAGATGTATAATTTGGAGCTTGTATTTTTATTGTTGCAGCAAGTAACATTGGGATGGCAGATTGCTCTTGTTCCTGCTGCTCTCTTTTTGTAGACTATCATCTCCTTCAGCTAAACTACACAAGTTGGGTACATATGGTCTCAGCTCTTTTTTCTCTTTTTTTTTTTTTTTACAGGAACTCTCAGTTTGTAACTCATCACCAAGTTGAAGCCTCTAGCAAAAAGAAGCAGTAAGAGAAGTTCTAGGGAAAATGCCAAAAGGCAGGCAGAGGTAGATTTTCACTGCAGCTGTTACCATGTAAAAGCATAAACCAAAGGCCTCACCTTCCTTATTGATAGTGAGGGGAATGTTGTGGACTGTCTGAAGCTTCACACAGGAGTTTGTCAGCATCTGGAGCTCTACCGACGTGAGTGAGAAGCTTTTAAAGCCTGTCAAAGAGATTCAAAGAGGGAGGAATCAAAATGCAGAGCAGAGGCTGGATGCAGGCTCCCTCATTCTGGGCATACATAGGATAGCTGCTCCCTGGGCAATGCTCAGCAGGAGTAACATGGTGCTCAGGACTGTACTGCTGCTGCAGCTCTACTCAGGACATAGATACTCTTTGGAGTAAAAAGTCTCAGGAAACAAGGGGGACTCTTATTTTCTGTTGCTGTGTCAGATGTACAGAGACAGAAGACATCTATATTGTGCTGTGGATGTCAATGTACATCTCTTTTTGCAGGGAACCCTGCCCCACACTTCATCCTCTGGACTCCTGCTCTCTAATAAGATCACATTGCACCAATGACCAGTTGAGAGACACTCACATTTCTTCTGCTGCTCCCGGATGTTCTCCCTCCACTCTGCCCTTTCATAGTCTGATGAAATGAGGAACGTGTAACTCTGCCCAGAAAAAACAGAAGAAAATGGGGTATGCATTAGTTTGACTGACCACTGAGAGCATGTCTGCCTGCCTCCCACCCTCCTCCGCTGGAAGCTGTTAGATATACCATCCTTCTAGTGATCCTGCCAGCTGCCCAACGTCACAGCTTTGTCAGTGACAGGCAGGGACTCTGGCAATGTGCCTTCTAAGCAGTGTGCCAGCAGCACCAGTGCGGACTCCTGCAGCCGGAGCTTTCGCAGCATTCCACCCTGCTAACAGCAGCTGCGTCCCTGGCAGCATGAGGTCCCACGGCAGCTCTCTGCTATTCTTCACGACAGTTGCACCAGGAAACCCGAAAGCCTCAGGCACAGGCCTAGACACTGATGCAAACTGAGGAGACAGTGACCAGCTTGTGGATTTCCACTGAGTAGCAACAGGGTCTTGTGAGAATCCTTAGCCATGTGCACGGAAAGGCCACAGTGACAGGTTACAGCACTGGCAGAGCAGGGACACCTCTGGCACACTGAGAATCCCACAGCGCTAAAGGAGACTGTTGACAACCTTTCAGCATCCCCAGTGCAAGGCACAGCCTGCAGTCCTGAGAACACAGCCCTGAACGTGCTAAGCCTTGAACGTGGCTTCAAAATGGACAGGCAGCTACTTTATCTGCAGCAGAGCTTTACCTTGGGTGGAGAGAGCTGCTCCTATTGCTCTGCTCAGGCAGGTGCTGAGGTAGAGGATTCGTTTCTAACACGATTTTTTAAATGCCAACGTTGCATACAAATCAGTCACAGCCACACAAGGCGTCATCATAACCTCTGGTGTAGCAAGGGTTAGGTCTCTGCTGCTTGGAAAGTGCTTTCAGTAGATAGTAGAGGGCATGAAGATCTCTTTGTACAACAATGTATACAAACACACACCTGCTTCCCTTGACCTCTGCCTTGTACACCGAGGGAGACCAGAAGAGCCACTCACCTTGCCATTGCGATTGTGTACTCGGAAGGCCATGTTGGGAGACATCAGCAGTAGGAGGGATTCCTGCTCCGAGAGCTTCTTTTTCAACCTCTCAATGACCTTGCTGCCTTTATTGGCTCTCTGAAAGGTGGGGGAGAGAGGGAAACAGAGGACACATGTCATTCTCCAGCGTCTACTCCCATTTACATTGAGACATTTTTAGATCCACAGTCCCTTCCCGCTGTGAGTAGCCAAACGGCCCCAGGCACGAGAAATGCTGTCAACAGGATCCACAGGGCTCCCAGCTGCTCAGGAAGATGTTACCTGCAGTATCTCTACACTCAGACTCGGCTCTGCTCCCCATTCCAGCTGCCCCAGAGGAAGATGCAGAGGTATGTGGCCACTGTCCCAGCTTTGTTCAGAAGCTGCAGCAGCATCGTATCCACTGCCATTGCACTGCCAGGTCCTTCACAAGCACCCTTAACTAAGGAGACTGTAAGGAACTTCTCTAGAAGCTGCCCGGAAGTCTGCTGCTAAAATTCTCTCCCACCTACTGATCCACTTTCAACAGAGGTCAGCTAAAAACAAGGTTTTTCATTAATAAAACCCTGTCCCAAACCCAGCCACATACATTGTTTGGCACTGATGCACCAAAGTGTGTATCTTCAACACCTGCACCTTATGAGTAAGAAACTTCCACACGGTGTTCCTCCTAATATCTCACTTTTTCCAGGAAGCCCTTTCTGAAAGCCAGCCAGAGCAGAGAGGCAGAATCATGTTCTTTGGAAGAGCAGGGAACACTTTTCTCACGGTACAAGCAGTGTTATTTATATCTTGTTCGGCACACCAGCAGGCTTCCAGTTTTCAAACTTTTATTTCTCTTTTGAGTTCCAGGACAGTTTGGAATCCAACACCTCTGAGAAAATGTCTTGCAAGCAAAGAGAAGCCTGGGCCAAAGACACTGTATCTGTGTCAGACTATCTAGTCAGTATAATTGGTTTTGTCTATGTATTTGCTGATGCTTTGACATGGGTAAAGTCAGAAAAAGCATCAAAAGCATAACTGAGACTACAGAAATTCACAAGTCCATGGCTTCTGACCAAAATCACTTTAACAGCCAGAAATTAGCATGGGAACGCTCCTGTATCAGCACCTCATCTCAGCAGAGACATGGAACCTGTGTTTGGCATGGAGTATTCAACCCCTTTTACCTTCTCACGCTGGATATCATTCTTGATCTGGGATATCTTGATCTTCATGGCATCCAGTTCCTCATCAGGTACCAGCGGGATATTGGGTACTGCTTCAGACTCGTCCACCATTTGGAAACTGAGGTCAGTGAGCGGGATGTACCATTTGCAGTCATATTGCTGGCTTTTTCTGAAAGACAGAAGCTCCGAACCTTTTACTATTACTGATGTTTGGCAACACCAGCTCTCCCTTCCCACGAGTCCTTCCCCACTATAGTGCTTGACACAGAAACAGGCACAACTTCACTGTGACTCCCGTGTGGAAAAAGTCTGGTTAAGGGTTGCTTTCCAGCAAGAAAGCCTGGAAGGGCCAATAGCCAGTACAAGACACAGGAAGAGAACTTGTTCTGTTATCTAGTTCTTTCATCCTACGGAACCACAATGATCTTTTGCAACCCCTTTCAGTCTCACTTGCTCTCTCTTTGAGGCCTCACCAGAAGCAAAAAGCCACGCCATGCCTCTGCTACCTGAGATTTAAACCCAGGTCTCTCCTGCCTGAGCCAGGAGGGCCAACAGGGCAGATGAGCCAACATGGATAAACCTCTGTGTAATCCAACCACAAGAGAGAAACAACAGCTCGTAACTGCCATTCTCCAGTGATTTCAGCAGGATAACCAGTTCACTTTTTCAATGTTTCAACCCCCTCCACCTCCACTATCAGGAACATCCGACTTTTGGGAATATCCTACTCTTGTCCTGCTTCAAAATGGACAGGGACAACTTTTTGCTTGAGGAGGGCAAGAAGATGAGAGGTCTCCCTCTCATCTCATTAACATCTCATTAACAAATGAAGAGAAGCCCCGTTTGAGGCAATATGTTGGTAGATGTTCCTCCATGAGGTTCCCTCATTTGTGAAAAATGGCAACAAAACTGTTTGTGTAGCTGCACTTTGGAGTTGACACACGGTCTGTTTATTGTACCTTTTCCGTTTTTCTACAAAGCTGTTAACTGGCTGTAGCTGCAAGGCCAAAATTAATAACCTTCGTAGCAAAGGAAAGTGAAGAATGTCACCTGTTAAAGGAAAGGGGAAGCAGAAAAATGAATGGCATTTGTCCAGAATACCTGCAGCTACAGAAGATCGTATTTTCCTGGCAGGGCTTAGACCAGGGATGGGAAGAATTAACCTTTCCTGAGGAATTAGGACTTGGCCAAAATCTCATAAACCAGACAGTACCACCTTGCTGATCGTTTCTTGTCTACCTACATCTCATTATGGGATTATGGTTACCCAGGTCTGATACTCATATTCAACTAAAATTGCTGGCTAAACCCAGGATTCTCCTGAAGCTGAGGTGCAAAGGACATAGTCCAGAAGGAAAACCTCACCCTCCAATCTGCTTCTTCAACTTGGCACACAGGAACAGATCCGTAAAAAGAAAAACATGACGTAGCTTGCGAGCCCCCTCAACCAGTTCCACCATGAAACTGTCCTTCAGCAGCTGCCGGTGCTGGTGAAAAAACAGAAGAAATGGTTTAGTGCGGTAAAACTCCCAGATTTAGCACTGGGACAATACGTTCCTTAGGCCTGACTCCGACTAGAGACAATTCAGAAAAAAAGAAAAAGGCTATTAAATGTTCTTCCCTGTAAGCTCTGCTCTCTGCTGCTGCCCTGTATTCCCATGGGCAGAAATGGCCACGTATCTCCTTTAATACCTGGTTCTGGATCAGACTTTAGGCTTCTCTCCATCACCTGTTCCCGTACCCAAGTGTAAGTTATCGTGAGTCATTCCCAGCTTCTGTCTACCCAAGGGCCAGTCACCGACAGCACGTCATTCCCTCCCGGAGCAGCAGAGGGCAGCAAACGCCACTTTTCTCAGCAATCACCCGGCCACTGAACTCCGCGTAAGCTGCCCCACCAGGGAGAAAGGGGAGCCAACACCTCCACCAACACCTCCAATCCCCAGTCACAACAGTAGTTGTCGACGTTAACAGCTGAATGCCATTGCTGCTTCTTTGTTACAAGTGCTGTTAGGGGATAATTCCTGAACAAAATGTGTATCTAGCAAACTTCTCAGTAGTCCCTTCTCAGCCTGTGTTTAAATAGGACCATCTGGATATGCCCCCAGCCCGTGCCTATTTAAATCTCTTTTATATATCATATAAATATTCTCCAAACCTATGATGCAAAGAAGCTGTACAACCCTGATGCCTCTATTCCTGTTTCTAATTCCAGGGACCTTTACAATCTCCTAAATAAGAGGCCCACCTTGTTAGGCAGAAGCATCACTTTCCTGAATCCCTTAGGGGACTCCGCAGCTGACAGACAAACAGGCTGGAGCACCGGCACCGAGACAGACGGCTGTGCACTCTTACAAGCTTCAAGCCCTGCTCTAGGCTCAGGCCTTTTAGTTCCGACGTCAAGATCAGTAGAACTTTGAGTGCACGTTTGGAATCAGCATCTACTACTGTTTTTCAAACAGAAGCCAGGGGTATTCAACTCTAGGCACATTTTACTCCTTCCAGTGTGTCTAACTGTCAGTGTTGCCTTGCTTCACAGCCAGTACCCGCACAAACCACCAGCTTCTCTACACAGGTACGCTAAGGGACTTCTGACCCATACGATTTCCTTGCTATTCCAGCTGAGAGGGCGCTCCCTGACACCCACAAGCAACGTGTTATACATGCCATGTGTGCCTAGACAGCACCGTGGCTGGGGACAGGAGAGATCTGCTAACACTGCCCCGCACTAACCAACAACCCCACTGCTGCCTCACCGTCAGACATCTCTAGGCCCACGCTCAGAACTCAGTACCACTCACTCCCGAGCTGCCATATCCCTGTGATCCCCACACAGGGACACACAAACATGAAAACTGTCCATTTCCAAGAGGCAGCCATGCTCAGCTCTGCAGGAACACACAACAGTCAACATGAGCAAGGTCAGGACATCCAAACCAGAACTGAGGCCTCAGTTTCTCAGGTTATGTCCCGTGGGTTTTATTTGCTGCGTGACTTAACAAGCCCTGCACACATTTGCTGCAGAGGGTGTGGGAGTGCAAACCCCCACCCTGCCTCTCCTTCCGCCTACCCTTCTTCTCATCTTGGCTCTCCAAAAAGAAAACAAACCACATCAGTCCTGGGCCCAGCAGGCATCATGGCAAGGAACGCTAGGCAGAGAAATGCCCTTGGAGACACAATTCTTGTTTCCACACTGTCCTACAGCACCTTAAACTTCCTGACATAGACTAAGAGTCTGCATTTCCTTGTCTGCAGCTGCACCAGCACCACAGCTCGCTGTTAAAGCACACACAGCGGTGTCAGCATCTCATCTTGGTGATTCCATTACACAAAGGTCCTGGAAATCTGTGAGCAGCAGCAAAACCTGCACCTTTCCCAGAGCACCAGGAAGCAAGGTTGCTAGCTAGCATCTCTGGGCAGGAGGCTGGAGATCTGGTATCCAGCAGTGATTCAGGCTCAGAAAGGCCCATACATATGTTAATGTTTATTTTTAGGTGGGCGTGATCGTCCTGGCTTCTCTTCAGTGGTTTTGGAGAGAACATGTGCCTGCATTAATGTCTCTGCTGCTGATGTGCACTTGTGCATGCCTCCCCCTCCTGCCTGGCAAACAAACCCCAGGTAGGAAACTAGAAATGTTGAGCTTTAAAAATAAATAAATAAAGAGGAGAAGGTGTGTTGTCAGTAGCAAAAACACTCTCCACAGTTTCAGAGAATTTCATTTGGGGGTAATAATGAAGCAGGGAAAGATATTTTCTGAGGAAGCCAAAACCCTGATTTCAGGTTTCTTTATCTGATGCATATTAATTATGCTGCAAATCAGCTCAGCTCCTCCGGGGCAATAAGAATAGCTGCTTGTTGCCAACTCAACCTCTCCTCATTGTTCGTAGGTGTAAAGATGTTCTCACAGCTCACTCTGCTACCCAGCATGATGTGGTACTGTCGCTTCCCTATTGACAGGGACACGGCATGGTCCCGACTTGACCTTCTGTCCCCCTCTGCCAGGCACTGGCATTGTGCGAGACCAGCCAAGACCCCAGCCAGCACCCTGCCAAGGGTTCCTAGCTGAAAGATACCAGAGCACAGACTCAGCACCCCATCCTGGGAAGATGACTCTGGTGGCAGAGACAGGCCAAAACGTAGCCAGCAGTGTGTTTCTTCACAGGCAGCAGAGGGCACAGTCCCACGAGAAGTGCTGGAGGACTGTGCAGGACTACTGCTCAGCCCTAGATAAGCCCCTGGGTTGTGGAAGTATTCCAGTACCATCATCTAGGTCAGAGCATTTTTAAGACAAGTGTGTCCTTATGTGAAGGGGAAGCTCATACAGAGGCACCAGTGACCCAAAACCTTTGTGTCAGGCCTCCACAAAGTAAGAAAAGAACAGCCCATCAATACTTTGCGCAGCAAGGCTACAGACCTCCCCTGCCTACTCCAACCAGACCACCCCTTCTCCTGCCTTCTGAAGTTGCACCTAACCTGCTGCTGCACAGTCCTTGGCTGTCACCATCCAAGCAGCCATGCTCTCTGTCCCACATCTCCCCAAAACCCAAGCAGAAAGTTCAGCTGTATGAGCCAAAGCAGGAGTGTGATTCAACAGCCTTCATACTTCCCATCTGGGACTGAGGTACCACTGTTCTGCACTGAGTTTATTTTGACCAGCACTCCTGGGTACAAAATACCCTGCCTGATGTGAGACACAGTGCTACCATGAGGCAACAAAAGGTCTTTGGCAGCATAAGCTCCCAGAAAGAGATCTGGGTGGGAAGACAACAGGCTGTATTTCCTAAGCTTGACTGGAACAGAAGTAAGGAGGTGGAAGGGATGTATTCCAGTCAGCCACTCAGAGGACAACACTGAACTTCCCAGACCTTTCATTCTTCATATCTTCTCACTCATGGGCTAGTTGGGAAGGTCTCCCTTCAGCAAGCAGCAGGGGTAAACTGTCAAAAAAGGAACCAAGTATCTGGGGAGGAGAGGACAGGAGAAAACATTTGTGGATCAAATCAGGAAATCTCCCCTCATGGGGGTGTGGAGCTTGATATTAGCTATAGCTACCAGTTTCTCTTGGAAAACAGGGCTTTCATTAGGGTTGGGCAAAACAGGCATGCCCCAGGCTGCTCAGCATCAGTGGAGCAGAGGAGGAACATTTCCAGCAAAGGGTCACATCCTCTGTTGCAAGTGATTCATCTTGCTGGGAGGGTTCAGCAGGTCAGAGGGAAACAATAAAAGGATTTCCCAACTGGCTTACCAGATCCCTGCCAAACCCCACAGTGAGGGAGCACAGGGCACCTTCCTGGACCTCCTGACATGAGTCAGCCCATCCTACCCCACCCTGGGGGAGCCAGCAGCTCCCTCAGACAGGGCTCGTGCCAGTCAGATGCCCGTGCCACCTCAGCTCCACAGGTCTTCTCCAGCAGTTTGAGAGCTAAAGCCCACTTTGGTCAACTCCTCCCACCCAGGGCCAGCAACAGCTATTCCTTTGGAGGCCTCCTGAAAAGTGAGGTCTTTTAGCTGGGTGATCCTTGATGTACTTGACATACAACAGTCTATGTGGGGGAAACCACCTCTCTACTTTGTTTCCAAAGCTACTCTGTTTGGTAAGGCTAGCAAAGGTGCTAAAGGTTCCCTAAAATACCCTGAAATAACACATAGAAGAAATGCCAAATAAACATCCAAGAAAACATAAGTTTAGGATCAGAGTGACAGCACAGTGGCAGAGCGACCCCCTCTCCTCCACAGACACCCCTAAAACCATCAGGTGTCCAGCACAGCCATAGAAAGATGTTCCATGAGGCCTGGGAGAAAATCTTATATCATAACAGAGTGAATTAGGATCATCTTTAATCACTCAAACAGGGCCTGGTCTATTACATTCAGTGACTCTCACCAAGCTCCTGTGTTGGTGCTGTATAAGCTCCAAGTTTCCTTTCTAGGCCATGTTTGCCTTCACCTGCTTCTCCCACCCACCTCGGTACTCTGGACAAAAGAGCTCCCCCTGTACACCTTTCAGTGCTTGGATATCCTCTTTGGATTGCCTGTTGCTGTCCTCCTCCTCTTACCTCTGTCAGCGAGCATCTTCCCCTCCTCCGCTACCAAACTCACGACTACCCGTGTGCTCATCTATTCATCCTACAGTGTTTTAGTGCCATTTCCATGTGAGAAATCCTGCTGCTGTCACGCACTGTTTAACTCCAGGAAGCGTAGCAGAAGACTAGTTTGTCTGAGATGCACTACAAAAAGTGGAATTTAAAAAAGTCTCCTCATCCAGAACCATAGCTGTATAAAAGGCCGTCTCCTCACTCGTGCGCCGAGGAAAGAGCTCATCCGATGTGCTGACAGCAGAGACCCGCAGCTGTGTGGGTGGGAAGGACTGGAACATGTGTGATGCAGGAGGAGGAAGGTAAAAGCAGGAGATGGGTATTGGCATACGTCAGTGAGGATGAGGTGGTTTGGTTTCTGCAGAGCGTAGGAAGAAAATGATTCCTTGTGTGTGTGTGTGTGCACGTGTGTTGCAAGACCAGCATTGCAGAATAAAGGGATGCTCTGCCTAGGGAGCTAAACTGGCTGCTCTTTGAGCATTTTAATAGCTTTTCTTTTTTCTTTCCAAAGCTTCTATCACCAGGAGCTCTCTGACTCCAGCTGTAAGACAGAGTGTGAAACATTCAAGATCATTTTTGATTGCTCTATTGCCAACATCTGCCCAAGGCCTCCAGAAGCAGTAGGCACCAGGCCTCAAGCTGTGCATGACTGCCTGTGTCTAAGCTTAGCTCCCAGCTTTTCAAAGGCTTTAGTCTGCACTTCTGCTCCCTTGCAAATGTCCTTTGTCCTTTCCCCTCCCTTGCATACTTGGTGTGTACCAAGTTAAACAGGAGCTTAAGCTAATGATACCCAGGGTCCCCTGACTGCAGTTTAAAACCACATTTAGAAACATGGTAGAGCAGCTTGCCACACAGCCTCTTCTCTCCAGGGCAAGGGAAAAGGTGCAGAGTAGCATAAGCTGATCCAACATGTGACCTAGTGGGCTTGATCCCAAAAGAAACTGTCTGTCAGCCCTCTTGTGTCTGGGCCGGTGCTTGTGAGACCAGATACTAAGCCACTCTGTCAGCAGAGTGATTCAAAACTCAAAAAGGCTTCATTTTTAGGCTGCTCCATTCCTCCATGGGATCACACAAATACCACTGTGAACACTTCAGGGAAGGTGGGACTGCATGGCCAGGGGAAGGCAGAACAGCAGCCACTGCCACTCAGTTGGTCTGAACTTCCCTGAAACAACATCCTGCAAAGAGCATCAGACGAGCAGCAGTCAAGAAAGGAACCGCCATCTCCCAAATGGACTCTGCAATTTTTTGCAGTTTCATTAATTCCTGTTCTACAAGAATGGACTGAATTAGCTGGAAACACAAGCCTTTACTTCCAGCAGGGAAAAATGACACAAACTCTACAGTCATTTGCACCCCAGGCTTAGCTGAGGAAAAAAACCATACAGTCCATAGAACTGCACTGTTAATAAGACTAGAAAAGTTATTCCTCCCTTCCTTCTGGCACATCCTTCACCTCAAAGCATTTGTTTTCCTACTTTCTCAATGAAACTTGAATGAAACAGGTTCCCTATTTAAGCCACGAAGATAGTGGTGAAGAAGGATCAGCAGTGAGCAACTAAGATGCCTGCTCCATGGCCCTAAGGGGTGGAAGATTCTCCAGCAGTTGCATTCTGAGGCAGAAGGTACGGGGCTACTCAGACTCCCCTCTCCCTCTATGCGTTTGTTTGGTTATTTAGAGCGCTGGCGAAGTAAAAAAAAAAAGGAAATCCATCCAAAGAGTGAAAAAGTAAAACCACAGAAGTAGAAAGATGGGAAAAAGGAGGGAGTAAGAGGATGTAGCAGATCAGGCTGAAAGGAAACAGACCTAAGAGTCCAGCCCTCCTGGCTCCCTTGTGTTGCCAGGCTGGGTGGGTCTGGTGCTCTCCTGGCTCCTCTGTACCGCAGCCCTCAGCAAACCACAAAGCAGAGAAGAGTAGCTACAGTCAGCTGGGCAGCAGCAAGGACTAAACTACATGTTTGTAGGCTTAACCCACCAATACTGCCTTCCTCATCATATCCCTTTCTTTCCCTCTGGTGAATAGTTTTACTCTCTTTATTCTCATCTCCTTGCACTACCTGAAATACTCTCTGAGCCCAGCAAAATAAACCAGGTCCATGTCACAGAAAACTTTCAGTTCATATGCATAAGTTTAGAATTAGAAAAAAAGCCTACTGAGCCGAGCAGAACCAGGGGGCTGGTGTGCAGAAAGGACACCTGACATCAGGCAGAAAGACATCAGGCAGGTCAGACTGAGTCAGTGCTCCTGGAGCAGGGAATCACCTTTTGCAAAGGGGAGGAATACTGTGCTGATGAGCCTGTACTCTCTCCTGACCTGCACTCCTCTCCTTAGCAGCCTGTCACTAGGGAGATTAACAACTGGCTGCTTTCCCCAGTTCAAAGCAATCCTGAAGAAAAGAGCAGGAGCAAGAGGCTTGCAAAGGAGACTTGACTCCTCCCCACAATGCACTCAAAGGGAAAAAATACTCCACATAAAAGGCAAGGACTGGGAAAAAAAGATAACCGAGATCAGCACCTTAGCAATACATGAGGGGAAAAGGCTGTTTTCCCTCCTTCCTTTCCACCAAGGAAATTTCAATGGGAGGAAGACAAATAATGAAAAAAACCATCAAAGCAAGCTGGTGATTCATTAAAATAAAAAAATGCATTATGCATTGAGAGCAGTCAATTAGGAGATGCAAACTGCACACTGTCCTGTCACCCTAGGGGAAGCACAAGCAAGGCTAGTGGGAGGAAAGGATATGCAGAAAAGGAAAGATTTACAGGCATAAACAAAACCCAGCTATGACCCCAAGCTGAGCAGCTAAAGGAAGGAGCAGCCATCACTAACCCACACAGAATAGCTGGGAGCAGACTTGTGTCTCTGGATTACTATGCAGAGAGTGAACATACCTCCTCTCTAGACACAAAGTAATGTCAACTGGGGTGTTACCACTTTGAAAATAGTGGGATATTAGTGCCAGATGACTAAAGAAAGGATCAACCATCAGATTCCTGGAGTGGAAGGCAGACTGCAGGAAGCATCAGAAACAAACCCCTTTCTTACTTGGGCTCAGCGCAAGCTACGTGCAGTGAGGGAGAACAAAAAGGGTTCCCAGCTCCCTCTAGCACACCCACAACCCTCTCCTTGAGTATGTCCCCTTCTTTCCCCCCTCACATCATACATGAAGTCATTGCAGGACCAGTGAGAGTGTGAACAAGCCTGCCAAGCTCAATCTTGACAAGCCTCCCCTTCCTGCTTTCTAAGATCTGACAAATCCACCACTGCAAAAAGAGATCATCAGGACCATCCTCCTGAGCCTGCCCCTCTGCCTGGGCTCTGGCACCTCATTAGGATTCCACATGACACTTTTCAAAGCCTGCATCCCTCATTGAGATGCTGACAGACAACCAGAGAACACAAAATGCTCCCTCCCCTGTGAGGGGGCATTCTAACCTGCGATTTCTGCTACAACTCAATCAGCATCCCACTTTAATGAGGCCATCTACTATCACTGGGGCCCTGGTGACTGATGTCTGAGCTTCTACCTCCGCCTCCAATTGCTCAGCCCCTCCTTTTCTCAGCTGCAGACTTCCTCCGTTGACAAAATGAGACAATGAACAAGACTTCCAGCATAAAGTGCACGGAGTTCCCAGTACTGCAGCTTCTAGCAGATTTTTGTCAGCTGAAAATCAGTTTAACAGCTAAAAGCAAGCATGTTTAGCTGACAGGATTTGCGAATACATCATGAAGGTTCACGGTAACTTAAAAATCTCTTGGGCTTTGTAAGAGATGTTTTTGTACAGGGTAATTTGGGTCACTTTTGATCAGTCAGTGTCTCTGGCCCACTGCTACAATTCCTTTTACACATATACTATCTGAGCTGCACCTCTCTTTTGTCCAGTCTCCTACATCCTTCTCGCTCTTAATATTTCTGTCAGTCCTGGCCTTTCCTCATCAGGAAGCACTTAATTGCTTTCTACTGAAATTCCGAGGCAGATGAATCAAGCCCATTGAAGCATGCAGGACTTCACTGTTGTGTAGTACACTGTTGTGTACTGCCCTCCTTGCACAACGTTGCACACAGGTAAAGAAACTGCACATCTTAGAACTTCCTGGGTGTAGTCCAGCTCCTAGCAGGGCTCAGAACACCTTTAGGAGTCAATCACCTCCCTTAGCTTTTCCAACCCATTCCACTTGCTTTGCTTCCTAGTCCCATTTACAAAATTCTTTAGAAATGAGGACACAAAAAATGAGTGTTATGGCAAGACTGAAGATTCTGGAAAAGAGCTTTTCTTATCTTTTATGGTTTCCCATGTTTCCTCACCTTTTTCTCCTCCCGGGCTTCCTGTTTGGTTTCAGTTTGCAGGTAAAATACAAATCCATTTAGTGCACAGCAATGTGCATCATACAAATTACGTATGACAAATTATTTTAACAGTGCTAAGGACAAAACTCTAATCATACTTTTTCTTTGAGTTTCCAAATTCTTTTCTGGAAAGAAAACAGAGAGCTGTACCACATCCTTTAGAGAACAAGGACACTGCATAAACCGTATCTTAGCAACAAATGAATTAATAGCGTAACTTCCTAGTCCGCTCAACAGAAAAGGCACAAGGCACAACCAGTGAGAAAACTGAGAAACTAACAAAAGTAGGAAGACTCACCTCTCCCTTCTTCACAGTCATGGACTGCCGACGAGGAGTGATCTCTTCATTGATGCTGGAGAGGAAGTTCTGCGAGATCCGCAGAGCATCCTGCAGGAGTGGATGATCAGGGTGGCTTGCTGGAGTGTGCTTGAGCAAATCCTGACACCAGGAACACAAAGAACAGAACCATGAGCAGCACTGGTAAGCAGAAGGGCCTGAGGACCCCTAACTAAAGCTGTAAGACAAGATGCTCCAGCTTCCTCTTGCAGATTAGAGCAAGGTATTATCTCTACAGGAAGAGGATAATACTCTGCACTTCTTGGAAAAGGGTCCTGCCTATGGACTCCCTCCCCTCAGTGTAAAGGGCAGAGGCCTTTATGCAGCATGATGGGTTTATTCTTACAGTCCTGCAGCTCCATGGAAAACCTGAAGGGCAAATAACATAAGGAAGGGGCCTAAAGATTGAAAATTACCCTTCAGATACTTACATGCAGGACAAGTGTGCTGCGAGTCACTCGATCCACTGGCTTGTATAACAGAGCTGTGGGGAAAAAAAAAAGCAGCAGGAACATAAGGGAGAGGTACCTAAATACAGCCCCTACAAAGCAACTCGTCCAACGCAACTGAATGCAGAGGCACAGGTTTATTAACTAATGAGCCACCGGAAAACTCCAAGCACCCTAGAACTTGATCTCAATGAGGCTCTCTAGATGCTAAAACAGGACAAAACCCACATAATGGTAACTGCTAGGATGCCATTGGTGCTATCACTGGGTAGCAGATGTTCTCTTAAAAATCACAGCAGTCCTTTGGTTGGCCCGGTGCTGCCCAAAAGGACTGATGATGTTTTAAGCCGGGCAGGGGCTCCCCCATGCATGCACGTGGCTTACTAGGCACAAATTCTGCTACTTAGCAAAAGGGGACTGATTTTCCAGGTAAAGCCAACAGAGATTCCATAATCCTCCACCATTTAAAAAGAAAAAGGGAGAGCGGAGGTTTGGCAACAGCATCCGCGCAGTCCTGACAAACCACAGTCTCTTCTGCATGGATCACTCACTTTCCAAGGAATTTTTTGTCGTCTGATCTTTAGATTCCTTTGTGCTTCTAGCTTTTAGGTTCTAAAAGAAAAAGAAAACCCATGTACCAGACAGTCAATCACCTTGAAATACCACACGGGAATGTAAGAGACTATTTGCTCCTCCAAAGAGGGCCTAACTGTGAATGGAAAACAGCCCTACCCCAGTTCAAGTCAGTGAAGGAAAAATATGCTTTCCTTCTTCGTAAACCCACCATTGCCATGAAACAGGCGCCCACACATCTCAAATATTAAGCAATTTTCTTAGGAGTGCATGTCAATAGAGCTGCAGCAAAGTAGGGAACCACCTATAGCAACAGGGATGGTGGAGTTTTTAAATCACCTGCAGGAGAAAGACATGCCCATAAGGATGCAGCCATTACCACAGCATGTGTACACCGCCAATAAATAAAGTACAGGATTTGGATTCAGTGTGCTCAGGTTATACTTCCTTATACCTGTACTCTGAGGTGTGTGACCTTGGACAAGTCAGCTCTCTTCCATGGCAGAAAAGGAACAATGCCTGTGACTTCTCTTAGCACACGGATTTTGAAGCAACATGCATTAATGTGCTGAGCTCTGAAACCTTGACCAGGGTACAAATGCTAAAGTATCATCACCACCATTCCAAACACAGGAGATATCGGGATGATTTCGGAATTATTCTTCAGAAAACAGCAAAACCGAGGGATCACATTTGCACAGCACCCAGGACCCTGGAGTCTTATATGTCTGTTCTGTCTTCTAGGAACTGCCATAATACTTATCTATACATATTACTACAAATAAATGGGAAAGTCCATTAAATGCATTTTAGTACTGAAAGAAAAGTAAGTACAGCAGAAGATACAAGTGAGTTGGCACCACTAGAGCAAAGAAGTGGTCAGGCAAAGGACCAGAACCTGATGGAGATAATCAGAAAAGAAGAGAACAGAAGGCATTTGCATTCTGGTGAGTAGTACAGCAGATCCCAAAAGGCAAGCCTTGCTTCCCTCACTTCACAGAGGGAACATGCTTTATTTTACCTCTTTATCATAAAAATTGAAGTGATATGCGATATTGAATGTACTCAGGAGGTTTTTCAGAGCAATAAACACCCCCAGTATTATTCACCTCTGATTGTTTCTAAGGGCATATATATGAAGTTCATGTTTTCTTGGCAACTGAGTTCTTCAAGATATAATCACCGCAATACAAAGAGTCAATGAGACTGTGCACTGCAGGCAAAACCGGTGCCTGGGAAGCCTGGAAAAGTACTCAAAATGCTTTGACACAAGGTACTCCTCTTAAAGAGGGAAAATCAGTCTAGCCCAATGAATATTGTAGATTACAGTTGGCACACTTGCCTTTTTAAACAGAGTGCTACCCTCTTCTTCTCTCCACACCAGTGAAGCCTGCAATTCCACTGGCAGCCATAATTCAAGCCATTAAAGATGGCTTTTTGCACATCATCATTAGCAAGAGAAACATTTGAGAAACTCAAATACAGCTTTTCCTTCTAGATATGCAGAAAGGTGGCACAGAAGTTCAAAGCAATGCCAGTTTTTGCAAGATTCCCTGGGTGGGGACAGGACATAAAGGCTGTGTTATCACCTTGATCAGCCCAAAGTATAAATCACTGTAAGAACATGAGCTGAAGCAGTGAAGCCTACGGGAGCTCACAGCTCCCTCCAGAAGCCAGGGCTGCAAAGATACTTGGAGGACAGACAGGAGTGACATGGCAGGGTATTAGTCAGATCCAGACGGCTCGTGTGTCTGAATACCGTGACATTACCTCAGAGATTTCAGCAAACTGAGCATTGGCTTGGCAGCATTTCTCTGCTGTCTCCATAGCAACTTCATAGTTATCCACAAAGGCCCGGTACACTCCCAGCTGGCTGGCCTGCAGGAAGCAAAACAAAATAAAATAAAATAAAATAAGTGCTGGGGAAGAAGACAGTTTGGGATGGCCAGCCTCAGTATCTGATGATCAGGTCATGTTCCTTCATGCCAGAGAATGCTGAGCAGGCCCAGAAAGACACCTCTGACCTGTCAGCTTTGCTTCACCAGCGCAGGTACTTCCATGCACCCAGTTCCATCTATGCTGAATAAGTTGACAAGTGAAGGATGTGGAAGCCTGCAAGGATGACACATCCTTATTACTGCCATCTATTTTTCCCCTCTGAACTGCCAGATTAGTATCTATTAATATTTTAGCTCATTGATGTAACTGGAACTGCTGGCTATTTGCCTCAAAATATGAATCAGACAGGAATGATTCAGTCCAACAGCACAAATCTGACCCCAGTAAGCTACTTGTTGACTTTTGCACAATGGAGACACCAGCTCAAACCCAGATATTAACCCATATTTGAAGTGAACGCTGTTATAAGGACAGCAGAGTGATGAAAATACAGAAGAGAACTCCAAAGCACAGTCTGTTTGGAAGGCAGGGGCTGCAGCATTAGGTGATTGAAAACGGCAGTTTTTCCAGCAGAAGAAATATGCAATTGGTCAAAAAGAACACAGAGCAGATCTCAGAGTACAGCAATAAGCCACTATTACCCCCTAGACTCAGCACTAATCCCATTTGCTGACTTAGGAATTGCAGGAATTGCAGCCAGAGAACATAAGATTCGGGTTGGGAAATCCCTGGGAAGCTTTCAAGCTTGCCTGGATTGCAGAGCAGGTTGTGTGTCACAGAGCTGCACAGGCTGTGCTCTAAACACCTCAGCAGCTTGAAGAAGCTTCCAAGTGCATGGTCAGTAGTGAGCCAACAGGTGGAGTGCTGTAAAAGGCTTCATTAAGAAGAAGTTTGTTACCACATGAGCTTTCACTTGCCTTATTATTTCTTCAACTTCCCTGACACTTCTGCCCCAAGACATGCAATAGGCAGAGCAGTTAACGTTCCCACAGAAAGTACTCTTTTCTCCCCTGCTCTCTCATAATCACTGTGTTCCTCAGCCTCTATGGAGCTTTGTGCCAGAAATGATGGAAGAGAAAAAGCCTCTCTCAGGAGAGCATTCCCTGCGCAAATTTCTTTAGCTACCAGAGGCTCAGAAACAGCAAGCTATTTCCTAGGGCACATTTTACTGAAAGATTAGGAACCAATCTCAACCCTCATACGAAATAACATGGTTATGGCTGCGGCTGAAGGAAACTGTGCTCACTTATGCCAGGGATGACCTGGCCCCAACAGCGTGGAGAGAATAAAATCTGTATTTGCCACTGGGGCACAATTTTGTGAAGAAGCTGCTGCCAGAATTACTGATCATTTGCAGGGCTTATGACATTCAGGTTTGGATGATACCAGCTAACATAGCAGAGTTTTAAAGTTCCTCCATTCCTGTGTGGCTCTTTCATTTCCTGCTAATGCCTGAACAGTCTTTTCTAAGCTTTTGTTTTCCTCTTCTAAACATACTGTTGTGAAAACATCTTTTTCCTTAAAAACTGAGCTTCCAATCAAAGCAATAATGCTCACACACCGTTTTCATGCTGCTTTAAGCTTTCTCTTTTTCAGCTGAAAAGAACACACTAAAAATTGAACAAGCTTTGGTAGAAATTATTGGCTTCTGGTAACAATTTTTTCCACTCCTTAAAACCATCAATGATAATATTTGCTAAATATTTCTTCAGTTCTAAAAACAGTTCTAAAGTGGTTCCTTTCTAGTTATAAAAAAATACATACAAAATATTCCCCAAAACTGAGAAGCATATTTCACTCCCACATGCCTACCGTCTCTGTTTTTCTTTTCCTTAGTTTCCACAGGAAAAAGGTGGAATAACAGTCACTGATGTTGCAAATGGATGGTACTTTGTGCCAGACTACATGAAGTTCTAGAATTCCCTGCATGCACTATCTATAACTTCAATCTACAGTGCTTTGTTTTGCATAATATTAAAGAAAATTAATGTCCCCAGGGATCTCAGGATAATAATGAGGATTCCATTACATGACACAACCGCAAGTAAACAGTCTGCTCCAAAAGATTTGATGTACATCCCGTGTAGATGTCTTGCAATGCCTGGTGTTCTTGCTGTCTCTCTCATCTAGCTTCTTCCTACTGCCTGCCAAGAATTATTAGCTTTATCTCATTGAGCAAAGAGTTCACAATTCCCACTGATACTGTACCAAACCAGCAGAAACTGAAACCACTAAGCTAGCTCAAAGCTTCCCACACTAGGGTAATTTGCTCTTTTGCATCCAATACTAACCCAACAAAAATCAACAATTCTGTTACAAACGTAACAAAAACCAGGGGAACATGAAAACAGAGTGCCAGAAGGGCTCAACTCCTGAACCTGCAATCACCATCAGCAAGAAATGGTCTTAAACAAAGGCCTAAGTAGCTGCATGTTGAGTCAAAGCTTGCTTGACAGTCAGCAGTGGAAAAGCATATACTCAGAGCTTCTTCAATTAGTGTTATCTTCATTGCTGCACTACACTTTCAATGCAGTTTGTGAGGCTTCTGCTTTCAGCAGCCTTCTGTAGCTTTGCTCCAGCAACCAGCAACAGGTGGTTTTGTCTTCTTAAACCAGTTGCTCAAATCGCATTCCATGAACTACTCACCAAGGCTCCAATTTGACCCCTCCTGGCTAAAACATTCTGGCAGTGAAAAGCCTATTCCCATATTCTGATCTTGAGCTGCTGGCGTGGATGGAAAACAACATCTTCCAGGCCCATCTCCCCTTGCTCCATAGGGTATGGGGCTCGTGCTGGGCTACACAGCTGCTAACAATTGAGTAACCCTGGTAAAGCACACTCCCCATCCAATAAACTCCTCACTGGAATGTCACTCCTACCCTGAGAATCAGAGGCACCTCAGGAATGCAAAGATTCTTTTCTTTTCTAAAAAGGAAAAACCAGCTCCTTTAATCCTTTGCTATCTGCACATGCTAGGGGAGAGGCTAAAGAGGCCAAAGGAATCTCATATAATGCAAACAATTTGTCATCTGGCTCAGAAACGCAGCAATTTTAATTCAGCCTCAGGAATACACTGTATATGTCTTTGTCCTGGTCTGCATCCAGAAAATTTTGAGGCGGTTGCTTGGAGGATTCTCAGCAGCAGGTTGACTGCATCAGCATAGCAGCAAGGGGAATATCAAGGCCAGGATGGTGGTAGAAAAGCAAAGCCAAAGGTGATGACCATAAAACAGAGAAAATCAGCACAAGATAGAGGAAAGCACCACAGAGAGAAGGAAGCATGTGTGAGGGAGGTCAGTAATAGTGAGAAACACTTAGCTGCAGGGTTTAAAAGTATGCTTTTAAACACTGCCATTCTCCCATCTTCTTCTAAAATAAATGTTTTGATGACACTGCAGACACCCTGGAGATTCAGCATTTCTGTGAAATTGTATTTGTATTAGTGGCACAGCTTGCTGGAGTCTTTGAACAGACACTTTTGCTGTAGGCCCTTCACTGCAGTGGCAAAGCTAGAAGCCTCTCATCTAAGCTAGCTACAGGGCTTTCATCCCTTCGGCCTATGCACAGTCACAGAAGGGAACTGCACCAGCACCTGTGAGATGAGTGAGAGGTAACAGAACTTTGGTGACAGCAGCTGACTCACCAGTTTTTGGAAGAGGTCCCCCACACGTTGCTGGTGACTCCACTGCTGCACTCGGGGAAAGAGCCCATCATAGAATTCTTTGTGGATCTCATAGAGCTCAGGCACTTTGAAGAATATTGTCTCAATCTGCTGACTAGTCAGCACAGGCTGGGAGGTGGTGGCAGCTGCTTTCAAAGGCTTCATAGGCTGAAATGAGGAAAGAAGGAAATCGTTATCATGCAAACCAAGTACTTTCACCCCTGCCACATTATAACACATCCCTCCAGAGAGTTGTTTTTCATCCTATTAATAAGTGATATTTGCATTCACACAACTTCTGAGAGCTAGACAGTAACAAGTTAGATATTAGGAAATATTTCTTTACTGAAAGGGTTGTCAAGTATTGGAATAGGCTACCCANTCTCTCATAGGGATCAGCCACCCCTGGTAGGTAGATTTTCCCAGGATATTAATGGTGCAATATAAATCCCTTTGCACTCCATTTCCTTCATCTCTGTCCAGCTGTACAGCCTACTGTCAAATAATTAGCATGGGATCCTGAAAGACAGGGCTCCTGGATAGTACCACACTAATAACTCCCTGGTTTTGCCATATTCAGCCCTTTCTTTAAGCGCCTCTTTAATGGAGAAAAGGAGTAACGGGTACGCTTTGTACCCAGCAACTTGTAACCCAAGGTATGTGAAGTTCTGGGAAACTTTGGATGGAAGCAGCAGTGAAAATTCAATAACCAGCCTTTGAAATGGTATCTGCCACCAGCACTTACCAGCAGCAGAGCTTCCAGGTGGCTCAGGTAGGTTTCCTCACTGGCTAGGATTCCTGACAGGACCCATTTTCTCATCTCAAGGCCTTTCTCCAGGTCTGGCTCACTCTACAAAGAAGTTGTTAAGGTAAAAAAAGAAAAAAATATTAGAGAAATTTAAAAAAAAAAAAAAAGGAAAAAACGTAGAAGAGAGTAAAGGATATCATTCAGCTGACCACAGCATACTTGGGATTTTGGCTTACTTTCAGACTAAAAAAATACAACTAAACAAAACCCCCACCTGTGCTCAGTGTCCTGCTTCTAGAAACACACAAACATAAATCATTAAAGGAATTTGTATTTACCAGCAACTTATTTCACTTAGATAATTTACAGGTGCTAGCTTTTGTTATCCAGCTTTGGTGCCTCAATTAGACGCCTAGACTTCTTCAAAAAAACTCAGAACTTAAAAATCAGGATTTATCCTCCCAAACAGACCTCAGGGAGTCTTGGTTTATATGCAATTCTCTCCCTCCTCCCACGAGAGTTCTCTGTGATCTTACTCCAAAACCATGTTTCTCTATGCAGTAGGATCACTTTCCCTGCATCTACACAGATGCACATGAATATACAGCAGTTACAGCCTGGCATCGCTGTTAAGATGGTTTTTCAGTGCCAGCTTGCACAATGTCTATTTTTAGTTAGAGGATGGAATAATCAGCACCGCTTGGAATGCACATGCTGAATTTCTTACTGGGATTCCATGAAGGAGGTCTTAACCAAAACAACTGAAGAAAGAGAGAAGATAAAATAAATACATTCATAGAGAAATGTATACATCAAGAGAAGAATAACATCACATGTTAAGAGAAGCAGTAGCTCCCCTTGTTGAACTTTAATTATCTTTCCTCTCAAAACTGTTACCTGAAAAAAGTTTAACCTGATAAAGTGAAATTGAGTATTTCTATAAACACCAGAAAAAGCATGGCCAAACAATGAAGGTTATAAATAATGAGAAACACCCTTTACAGAATCTTATTTCCAGTTCTTTTTATTTCTGTCATTTGCAGAAATGGCTTTTTACAATTCTTGCAACCTTTTATGTTGTTTAATGTCACTAAGAATAGAGTCAGTAATTGGACCTGAAAGGGTAGGTATTTTTCAAGGGCTTTAGGTAGGTTGTTTCGGGCTCCATCCTACTCCTTTTAAGATCCAGAAGAACTGATTTCAGCAGCAGAAGGATGAGGAAACATAGCAGTGTGCTCCACTATTCACTGAGCATAAAGCCCTACAGCTGACAAAAAGAAAACCTTCATTTAGTTTAGGGTGCTGTGCTTTGAACCCTGGAGATGTATGCATGAGGTTCATTATGGAGAGAAGGTATCTTGGCTATAGGTAAGCTTACAGTCACTATCACAGTCTGAGTGTGACTTGGAGCCTACGTACCACATGAGGAAAGAAATGGATCCTCACGCTCACAGATATTTCTGGATTCAGCCTCATCAATAACCATCCTGATTTCTGAATGCTTTCATTAAATTTCACAAGCTATTTTCTATGCTAAAAGACCTTGCAGCAACTACTTTATAAAAGTTCTGTGAGGTGTCAAATACCACCATCACCTCTTCAATAAAAGTGGCAGACAGAAGCTGTTCTAAGGAGGCGAGTAAAATTTACATGCACGTCAGGTACTACGTGGAAAGAAGAGTATGTCTTTGTATCCCACCTTCAGCGAGGTTCAGTAAGAACCACAGAGCCTTCTAAAATCTTGAAAGGGCATTTCAAAGAAGCTAGGAATTTGTAGTTCAGCAGTTGTGTTCGGCAGATTTCAGAAAAGAAAACAGTGACAAACTACACGTTAAAACGAACACTGCAACAGACTCTGTGCATCCACAGAGCACCCGTGTGACTACCTGGTACAGCTCAGACAAACGTGCACCAACGCTAGGAGCATTCCTTATGATTTCTATATCCATACTGCCTGGATGGCCACCTCATGGACCGTTTTGTAAAGCATAGTACTACACAGAATCAAGACAGACAGACTCAGGAAGTTTAACAAAGATTGCCTTCATCCAGAGAAGCAGGGATGTAGCTGCCCTGGTGCAAGAAAAACACAATACCTCTTGCTTTCCAAAGATTTCTTACAACACTTACAAAGAAAAAAGCAGCTTCACAAAGAAGCATTGAGAAAAACGAACAGTGCTCCGAAGTCCCCGCTGCTGAGGATGAGGTAACTGGTCAATATTGACACAGTACTATTATTATCTTTAGCAGGTTCTCTTGGAGGTGGTGAGGATTTAAAAACCAGCTGGGTATGTTTGTAACATCTGTAAAGAGCAGCACACAATAACAAGTTATTTAAATGATTCAAACTTCCCCATCACAACAGTGGCACAACAATTTTCCTTGTAGCACTGAGAACAGTTTTCCTCTTCACAAATAAAAGCTTTAATTTACAAGCCAGTTCTTGCTGGGCACCGTCAGCTGACGGAGACAGCATTTTCTGCCTGAATGTTAATTTCCTCTCTTTAAGAGAGATGTGCTTTCAGAGAGACAAACATCTCCCAGGACACACGAGAGGCCTTCCTTCCTGGCCATTACCACAAGGTCACTTTGCAAAGTCCACGGTATTGTCCTAACCCTTTTTATTAGAAGCATTTTCCAAGTGTGATGCTCGCAAAACCCTAGCCTCAGAAGCAGCCAGACAGGGCAGGGCCTGGCTGCTTCAAGCTACAGTGCAGTAGCTGTGGAAGAAACCCCCGAGGGAGTTTATGCAACAATCGCACAGCACATTACAAGGTTTCCAATGCAGCACCTCAAATTTACATACAGATTCCTTATACGTGAAAAGATGATCTCCTGCTGCTCCTGCTGTGTCAGGGATCAATACGACACCAGGGCGCTGCCGTATGCATTGTGCTGCCACTCTGTCTTTCCTCCCCTGAGCCAGTGCCCGGACAAGAGCTTCCTGCTGAGAGAAGCCTTTCTGACAATGTCATCTGAGGCTGCACCGAGTAGCATCTCTGGCTGGTAGATGAACATCTGGAAAACAGCCCCTGTGCTTCTTCAGCCTCAGGGTGCTTTTTAAGTCACGCTTGTTATGAAACATACTCCCGGACTGAGAAATTCACTCAGAGCTGGTCCCAACGTCAGGAAGAAGAGGAGCAGGTTTATTATTTGGTATTACAACATTCCTCACTTACAGAAATGGGAACAGGCTCACCTGCTCACGCAAAACAAGACAGCAATCAGCAGGCAGAGAGAGATACTGTGAGACTGTCTTTCCACTCTCCCCTTACAGCATGCCAAGATATGAGGCACCCGGTGCCAAGGGCATTTTCTGCTTTGCTCTTATCTGACAAAAACAGAAAACAAAGAGCCATGGTGTGACCACAACAGCCTCACTGACTGCTCTGCTGCTGCACTTCAGGCAGAAGGTGAGTTAAGATAGGGAACATCCTGGGTGTAGGTATAAGCTCCCCACCAGTTAAGGGGGACCTGCCAAGGCTGAGGACTCCTTCCCTCTACCCTGGCAAGAAGCAAGTAGTCTTTGAGCTGCTTGTGGCAAGGGGAGGAGCGGATACCACATCTACCAGACCACATTAGCTAGGGGAAAATGCACCTATTAACCAAAGTGCAGATGGGGTGCTCCCAGCAGGATGTGGGGAGCAGCCTCTATTGGCAAACTTGAGCCACTCAGCAGGGAGTGCCAGGTGGTCAGCAGTCCATCCCATGCTTCCTACCCCGCTTGGTTAGCCCATTTTTTACTTGTACAAGTCTGACCAGTATTTCATGTTCTGACTGCCCCCAGCTCTTTGATGCCAGCATCAATTTCTAGCCTTTCTCCATTGCCCTTCCATCTTTTGGCTACCTCCCTAACCACACAGTTCAGAATAAATCTATCTTACAAGACTATCAAGGGGCAGCAACCAGAGCATTCCTGTCTGTCTGCCATGGGAGTTGTGAGGACCCAACACCCAGCCCGTTCTGAACAAGAAAGCAAAAAATAGTGTTCTGCTCCCAGTCCTTGTGAACTACATTTTTTTAAAAACAGAACACAGAAAGGAAGGTGGAAAGCTGTATAAAGGAAGTTTTGCAGGTTTCTCATGCCTATAAGGTTCTGGTGCTTTCTTTCCAACTGGGTGGTGCTTCTTGCTATTCCAAAGACTTAAAAACTAAAAGATTGAGTCACAGTCCTAAGTGCAATCTCCTGAACGAAGGCCAGTCAGAGCAGTTAGAAGCACTGAAGACATTAGAAGAGCGTGCATACGCTGGCCCCGAGCCATGGCTGGTTTGAATGTGTTTACAGCTTGTCAGCCTAAGTACTTTAGTTTACTAACCAGGTTGGCATTGCATGTTGTATTCAATTACTGCAAGCCTGAGATTCACCAGCTCCAAGGAATAGACAGATTCAGCTCTTCCTGACTCTGTATAAAGAGCTCAGGGCTTCTGGTCGTTGTTTAGATTAGCGGCAATAATCGTTCTCTTGCAAATGTTAGAAGAACGTAGATTAAGAATCTAGAAACCACAGCACATAAGATTTTGCAAAGTGGTTGCTGCCGGCACAGCTCTGTAACGAGAGTCAGCAATTCAAAGTGGGCGTATAAAAGGCACTTTAACTCTCAGACCTTCCTTTGGTACAGTGTGTTCATATGCTGTGCAATGAATGTGTTCAAAGGAGAGGTTTCCCGTAAGGACAGCTCAGAATCTCATAGAGAAGCTGACAGCCTACAAAAGAGAAAAACTATTTAACTCAATTTTTAAAGTGTAAATATCTTTGAAAGCTTCTGCTAAACAGGCTGAAGGTGTCTCATTGTCTTGGTGATATTAAACAGGGCAAATTCCATAATTAAGCCGATCATACTCCATGCAGGGAGGGGAAGGAGCAGGGAGAGGAGCCAACATTATTTATAACATCAGTAGTGGTGTGCCAGCTCCCCTCAGGAAGGGCTGTACGGCCAGGCAGAGCCCTTAAGGAGTAAAGAGTTGGAGAATAAAAAGGAAAAGTTGCATCTGTTGGGAGAGGTGAGTAAAACAACACAAACAAAACCAAATACTGAGAGGAAGAATGGAGAAGGATTTGGAAATGCTGGAGGGAAGGACAAGGTAGCAGCACTAGTAATAAGCAGAGTAGCAATCTCATTTATTGATTTAGCTTCAGAGGTCGACTTTTCTGGATCCCCATGGGGTCAAGCTAGGAGAAAAATCTACAACCTACTCAGCCACAGCCCTGCTTTCCACTGGCAGATAGTGAGAAGAAAAGAATCTGGACTGAGGACCTGCAATGGCTGTCAATGCTGCACCAACCATGGACTGCACAGCAGAAAAGGAAAGAGACGTTCTACCTGGAAATCTCTAAGTACCAGCCGATTTCCCCTCCGAGCAGAACAGAAAGTAGGAGTTAGTTGCTCAGCTTTAACACTCCTGCCTCCCTAGGCTTGATAAATACAAGAACTGGAGAATCTGTTTTGGCAAAAGACTCATCTTTTAAATCCTATAAAAGCGACTCCCCTCGTTTCCTCAGGGGGTGGAACCAGCCATGCCTTTCCGCTGACTGCCCTGCTCCCACCTCCACAGAACCCCACACCCTCAGCTCCACACATGTCTTTGAGCCTGGCTTTGTTGGCAAGAAGATCTTGAAAGGCCTTTCTTATTTCTACTCTTCCCATCACTGTAATCTCTCCCCGCATGAGTAGCAGCAATAGGACCACAACGGCTAAAGCTTCCCATCCCCTCAGTCTCTTTAGCCTCCAAGCTGCAAGCTACCCACTCCAAAACTCACAGCAATACCTGGTCTCTAGTGAATGGTGTCAGTCACCAACTTCCCAGCTGTCCCAAAACTCTCCTGAGCCCCAAGAATACTGCAGCAAGATCTCCCTCTGTCCTTCTTTAACTCTGTCCAACGTACCTTCTCCACCCTAGCTGTGTGGGGAAGACAGACACATTCTCTCTCTTTCTGGGAGTGAATTATCACTACCTATTACCAACACTGGAGGTGTCAGACACCTCCTGAAGCTACCAGCACTGTCTCACTTGGCAAACATTTGGGCTGACATTTTCCAAGACAGGTTTCCAGAATTTTTGGAAAGTTCAATCACAATAGTTCAACTGTTACAGAAAGCGAGGTTCAGGAAAACTAAATCGCTTCTCAAGTTAAATAAACAAACAACTTAAGCATTAGTGGAACCTATTTCTCCTTTCTCCTCTTTCCCCTGCAGGCTTGCTTCAGCGCAACAGCCCAAGTTTGGCAAAAGCATTGGCTTTATGCCAGGACACACGTCAGCAGCTCTGCACAAGATTCTGGAAGAGCCAGAAGAAGGGGTATGACCCAGCTTGCTCAATGCAAACATTTGTTAAGGCCTCCTTACCACAAAAATGATGAGTCAGGGGATGCTGAGATCCACACTACAAACGCCCATGTTGATTATGTCCCCTCTGGGTTGCAGACAAAACTAATGCTGGTGGCCCTCTTATCACCCTCCTTGAGCAGCAACAGATGTTTGTGCAGTGGGCACACAGCAGGTGGAATACGGACACATAAGAGGTGGCTGCAGAGGTACAGTTTGGAAGCAGACGAGCCAGTATCTTTTAGTCTGCTCATACAAGGTAGGTGGTGGTGGGGCAATGGAAAACAAATCCCAAATGACAAAATGTAGAACACCACAAACCTTCTGGAACATAGAACATGAGGTGCTGGGAACTGGTCGCCCTACACACTGAGGGATCAACATAAATCCCCTCTGCAAGTAAACCAGGTCGCCCTTCATTCTTTTAGAAAGAGGCGCTGCTTTTGATACTGCACTTCCTGTGGTGGCTGGGTAGACCAGGTGGAACCCTGATGCACTCTCCAACCAAAGGCTATAGCTGCCATAAGGAGATAGAAAGATGCAGTCAAACATTTGACAGAAAAATATAAAGCCCAGAGCAAGCTCACCAAATAAGTCAACACAAAATGCCCTCAATATCTAGGCAGTAGCAACATAGTCTCCAAGAGGAAGGCTTGTCTCAGGGATAAGGCAGATGAACATCATACCAGAATGCTGCTATGTCTGTGTCTAAGCCAATTACTTAAAATACACATTTTTTTAAAATTAAAAAAAAAATTAATCATAGAATCATAGAATGGTTAGAGTTGGAAGGGGCCTTAAAGTTAATCGAATTCCAACCCCCCTGCCCTGGGCAGGGACACCTCTCACTAGAGCAGGTTGCTCAAAGCCCCATCCAGCCTGGCCTTGAACACTTCCAGGGATGGGGCACCCACAGCTTCCCTGGGCAACCTGTTCCAGTGCCTCACCACCCTCACAGGAAAGAATTTCTTCCTAAAATCAAATCTCAATCTCGCCTCTTCCAATTTAAAGCCATTACCCCTTGTCCTATTACTCCACTTCCTGAGAGAGTCCCTCTCCAGTTCTCCTGGAGCTACCTTCAGATACTGAAAGGCTGCTCTAAGGTCTCCCTGAAGCCTTCTCTTCTCCAGGCTGAACAGCCCCAGCTCTCTCAGCCTGTCTTCATAGGAGAGGTGCTCCAGCCTTCTAATCATCTTGGTGGCCCTCAGGTGCACCAATCATTATTTACTAAGTTTTCCATTTGCTGAGTAACTGACTGGAATGTTATTAACTCTTGGTTGCACATGAAATTAAGGAGATTTTACTTAAAACGTGAAGAAAACTGCATTAAAAGTCAGAACCTCGTTTAGCAGAACATTACACATCTCACATTAAGTATTCAAAATTAGCAGACGCTTTTCTTATAATCTGTTTGCCTTGATTACCTGTGGTTAGTGAACATACCATCCTCTTATCTCACAGGAACATTGCAAGGATAATTAAGACCTGCGCAGCATTCCAACTGTATTTGGGGCTAATGGTCATGCCAAAAGGAAATGAGTACTTTTGTACTCAGCAGAGTTCGCGCAGTATCCTGTAAATAAGGTGTATACATCTCTAGAGGTAAAGCATTGAATCCAGCGAGTATCTTTCACTGTATACACTGAGAAATGCATGAGCCCCATCGAAAGAAGTAGAACACGATTGTGTAATTGAACATTATCATAAAGATTCAAGACAAGGCTTCAGGCACAAGGCAAGACTGGATAACTATAGTAATTTCTTAACTTCTGAATAATTCTATCATCTTAATATTTTGTCAAGTGGTGGATATAGCAAGCGCATGTGTTGTATTGTTGCATACAGTTAACTGTTGACTCCTAAACTCTCGTCATAAAGGTCAAAATCTGGTCAAAAATCTAAAATTTTCAGAAGTAATTGCAGGCATTGAGAAAGAAGTAAAAGGGCAAGGGGACAACTACAAAAGCAAATACATGTAGAGAAAAAATGTTTTCTGCTAATCAAGTGCAGTGAAAAAGAAAATAGAAAAGACATAGATTCTGGTATTTCTGGTCCAACACATTTTATGTGCTTGGCTCAGCAAAGTCTGTTTGACACTTAATTTCATTCCTGATGTCTTTTCCACTACAGCTGAAAACATAACTGAAGTAAAAGCCATTTAACAATTCACAATGATAGAAAGTTTAACTTGTTTGGGAAATACTGCACCCATACATAAATTAGTCTCATCCTCCTTGTCATGGACTGTCCTTCATGACCGGCATTGTCATCTGTGGACTAATTACAGACAGGACCAACTGAAGTAGTCAAGGTTGATAATTAAAAGTCTTTCTGTATCAGAACACCTCTTTCTTTTGGAAGCCATAAAACGTCTTTTTATATTCAGAGAGAATAAAGCAGCCTTTTATGTTCAAAAACTACTTTTAAAAAGGCAGCCTTCTAGCATTATTAAGGCCACTTTGAGATGAACTACTGTTAAATGCTTATGAGGCAATATCCAAACAAATAAAGAACAAGATTAAATCTTAGGCACTGTCTCTTCCAGGCCCCTCCAGTCACAGGCACTATGACAACTGGTTCTTTGAAGATAACTGTCAGCTATGTGTAGTCACATAGCATTGTCTTCAGCCTGAGAAACACAACCTGGAAATCTGAAGCCAATATTAAAATGATCTTGGATCTTTTGAATTTACTAATGATCATTTCTTCATTTAAAAGCCTTTTACATATCACAAGAATTCTCATCATGAGAGATAAAAAAGCATCTCAGAACTAACAGACTAAAGCACAAGCAGCAAACTAGATTCCATACTTTATAGTCAAATAAAATTAAGCAAACATCAACAATACATGTACTCAACAATACTTTAAGAGATCTTGACAATGTCTATTTATAAATGAAAAAGAAGAACAAGAACACTGTCTCAAGTAGGCTTCTTAATCTAACATTCATCATAGAAAAACTAAGGAAACATATGATGTGGCACTAACCAATGATGAGCAATAGAAGGATGTATATAATGAATGTTAAGTAGCAATGGTTTGTGGAACTTGTCGGACTCTTGAAATCGTTTTGATGCAAAATAAATAAAACTGTCTGATAAAGCTGATAGTGTAGACTTACATGCACACTGATATCTATAAAATACCCATTGTCTTCTCCCATAACATCTTGATTAAGAGGACAGAACAGTATAAAACCACACTTAAGTTAAACCACTTAAATGACAGATTTCAAAGAGTCACTTACGACGTGGGAATTCAAGGTTGTTTGGCTACACTTTCTTAGAAATAGAGTAGGAAGGAAGTGGTAGTTGTCTTTGTACTATTGAGCATTTTTATGAATGACAGGGAAACCAAAAGTTTGCAGATGACAAAGATATTCAGGGAAAGAGCAACCTGAGATTGAAGTGCTATACAACCTAGGAAGCAAAAGGATAAAGCGAAACAAAGACTGAATGTGAAACAGACTCATTCAAGCTGAAACCAAGATATTTTTTTTTACTCTGAAGACAGCAGAGTCAATAGTTATTTACCAAGACAAGTAGCAAACTCTCTACTAAGCCTACGGTAAAAACAAAAATAGAAATCTTCCTTAAGTTCCATGCTGTGGCCTCGCTACTGAACCTGAAGCAAAAATAAAACAAGATAGCCTGAAGGTCCACATTAAACCACAGGTCAGGCTGAGTGGTCTCTTCTGAACTTTTTACCTACCTGCCATGCTTGATTACATAGCTAGCTATGTTGTAAACAGTCAAAATCATTTTTAGAAGTGGCTACTTCCTACCCAAAGTCACCACACTTCAGAACTGGCAGTTTTAATTCCTCTTATTCCAGGAAACAGATCTTATATTCTAGATACTTTATCAAAGCCTTTAACCTAGATGAAAATAACTCTTGCCATTGTGAAAGACAGCATACACATACATCATAATATAAGATGCTTTGTTCCAGTGTCTCCTTTTCAAAATATCTGGTATCTAGAGACCCTCTCAACAGCAATTAATCACCAATTCTCTCTGCTAAAATTCACGAAGTGTAAGAAACTAAGACTTAAAAAAAAAGCGATCATACACACACCACTTATCCCCGAAGCTTAGACTTGGCATCAGCTAGAAGCCTCAATTTAGCTTTAAATGTACAATATCAATCAGGCACTGCTATATTATGCCAGGCAACCTGTCCTACAGTGCTGGTAGTCCCTATTTTTGCTCCCTGGTTAAAGTAGTCTATCCCTTGCAAACCTGCAAGGCTTTGCCAACTCTGAAAAGGCAGGAATGGACTCACTGATTTTGTAGATTCCAGAGACCCTGAAGACAGAGTGTCTCGGCTGCCCCGACTCTTGGAACTGAGATGGGGTGAGGATGATGGCGAGTCATCAATATAGGGCATCATATCATGATGTCGCCTCTGCTCTTCAGCACGGTCTGCATCATACGCATAGCTAGGCGGTGTGCCACTGAACGAAGCATCTGTAAAACATCAGAGAAAAATCTGTTTGGTCAGTCAAGCTAGACAGGAGACAGGCTGGTCAACCAAGGCACTGCCGGCCTCCCAGCTATCATGATTACTTATCAGTAAACCCAGAGTCAGTGATAGTTAAATATAGATCAAGTGGAGGCGTAAATTTAATTAAACTCATGTTGTCACCAAGCATTCACTTCACTCATTCCAAGTCCTAAAAGGTAAAATCCTTCCTACTATCTAACATTGGTGTTCATTTAATTACAGCTCCTTCCCTCAAGTTCTCCTTCAAAAACATTAGCATAAAAATAAATCCTTTTCCAGGCTCCATAAAAGTTATGTAGTCTGGGTTTAGGAATGTAGTGGGTATGGGTAACAGACCCTGTTTTTTCCGTAGAACAAGAACAGATGATGCCCCTGTCAATTTAGCAACCAGAGATAATAATAAGTTCAGGGGAGAAGTTCAGGGAGAGGTCTTACCAGACCTCTCAAGAATGAGAGGACTAGGAAAGAAAGGTCTTACACGTCAAGTGAACTGGCCTACTGCTAGAAATAAAACCCTAAGTGGCTCTCTTCTGTTGCCTGCCCCTCCTCCTCAATTTTGAGACTAACCCCTTAAACAAATGCATAAACCACCACCTTGCTCTCTCCTACTAACTCCCATCTCACACCCCCCCGCCAAACAAACTGAACCAAAAAAAACAAATAAAAATGGATGGTGGTACGAAGAGTCAAATTAGCCATTACTGCATGAGATATCAACCCAATCCTGCAGGAAAGACAAGTAATAAAATTGGTTTTGGTATCTTTAGTAGCTGTATACAGGTACTGGTTTCTGCAAAATTCTCTAAGCACATACACTGAGCAGCTCCCTCTACAACAGGTTTAAAAGACTTTTACGCTTTTGCACAAAGAAACATACATAGAGGACCAAAATTTGGTTTCTGCACAGTGATACCACTTTACATACATCTTGCCTGAGAGAAGCTGGAGACAACCTTACATATGAGTTAGGTGGGCCTGAGAAGCACTTTCACCGGTCAAAGCCCAGAAGTGCCCCGTGTGTAACAGCAATAGCCACACATGGGCCACCAAACACAAAATGCTCAGGTTCTATCTCCTCTTTCAGATATAAGTCACAAAATGCCACTGTTCTCCCAAAACTGAAAAAAAAACACAGGGAAATAAGCTAGATCCACTTTTACAGTGGCAGGCCAGCCTTAGAGAAGACAAAGCCACAAAAACAAAAATAGCTTTTTTTTTGGTCTTATAAGTTTAAAATTATGTATTTAATTCCCACTTGAAAACAAGTAAAACCAATTTTTACTTGTTTTCACAAATATCCAGGTTCTGCGAAAATAATAAGCAGCAGCTGCCAAGCATACTAATAATCCTGTTATACATCACTAAGGGTGGAGGAGTAACATTTTAAAGCCCACTTTCCTCCCTCACAGTAAACTCAGTTAAGACATGACTCATTCCAGTAAAGGATGTGAACTTTGTGTAGAACAGAATAAAACTTGATCCATGTGGCTTATTCAGGAGGGAGAGCTGGTTTAGGGAATTTACGCAAACAATATACTGAAAATCCAACAATAAACTCACTGTAGAAGTGAGTCTCTGTCTCAGTTCATTCCAAATACCATCCAGCTAAATAACAGCTGTATACAAGGCCTTTAGGCTGCTGAAGGACCATGGCAATATTATTTTAACAAGCTCAATGAGATTTATGTCACCCACCCACTTGTGGTATTACCTTGTACTCAAACTCTGAGCTCCTCAAACAACTCATTAGATTGTGCTAGACCACAGGAATGGAGAAGAAATTAAAAAAAAGGCGGGGAGGGAGGCTGACACAGGACTTTCCGGAATGACACGGGACTCCTATCTAGATGTTAGGTTTCCAGAGCTCTCCAACCATTTAGAAGATACCCTATTAAGTTAATTTTGTAAATGGAGGCTTGAAAGGCTGTTGCTGAAATAAGAATGCTCGGTTACAAACAAAAGAGGTTTTTAGATATCCCAAAACTGGATGATGCCCACAACACCTACAAGCAAAACCAATCTCATGCTGGAATTTTCAAAAGCTCTTTGGCTAAAAGAATGTGGAAGGGAAGACAGCACAGGCACCACCTTGAACTACCCAAATAGCCAAGGAGACACTGAAATGTAAAAAAGTAAAAATACTTTCCTCACACACAAGATGGATGGTTTTCTGTTTGGCTAGAAGGTTAAGGGACTCTTTTGACTCCAGAAGTGAGAATTATGAATAGGAAGGAGGAGGGATGTTTCCTTGCCTCTCTGCACTATAGATGCCATATTAAAAAAAAAAAAAAAAAATAAAAAATNATTCAAAACAAAATGAAAAACACCCAAACACCTAAAACCTTTTCACTTCAGCAGAGGAGTGCAGGTATCTGGTTTTTTATTCAGCTGTGCCTTGTGTGACTTTCTAACCCAAGAAGCCTACAAGATATTACTGACAATTTAACACCAGCATTATCCAAGGAGGAACATCAGTACTGGGCACTTACATATGCTTCAAGCCTTTGATCAAGCAAGAATTCTTTTTCCTTCAGAAGTTTCTGCAAACTACTGATGTCCAAACCAGTTTCTCCTGCACACATGCAGTAAACAAGACCATGTTGCTGTGCAGAAATTAAGGCAGAAATGTTTCTTTCACTCCCAGTGCTTACTTTAAAAACTAATAGTTTGCTCCACTTCTGTTGATGGGGCAGTGAATGCAGACTAAAATGTATTAGCAGAAAGGCTTGTAGTGAATCACAGTATTTTCACTTTACTTGCTTTCTCCTGCTACAAAGCAGGCTTCTCAATTCCACCTTCCATAACATGCTCTGTCTCCCACTGCACAGGGAAACCTTTATCTGAAACTGAAGGAAAGGGCAGGTGGAGGACCTGGGCAGATAACAGGAGATTTATTCCTAGCTTTGCAACAAAACTCAGCCTACCTTCGAATCGCTTAGTCTCCCTTTCCATAAAAATTAAAATAACACATCTCAACAACGAAAGCATCTATCAGTGTCACAGACAGCCATGAGATCTGTGCACAGAAAGCTCCACACAGAATTTAAAACTTTGTTTCTGGATCCCCCAGGGATCCTTCACATGTTAAAAAGCTTAGAAGTAGTTATAATCCCTCTTCTTTCTATTATTGCCACATACATCACTGAAATCCACCTATGGAGATTTTAATTATCTCCAAGGCAGAAAGACATTCTTGCCTTTATTCTACCATTTTTTTCCTAAAAAAGTATTTCCATCGCCAGATCCACTATGCAAGTCTTAACACTAATAAGAGAGGTAGACACGTATCTCTGTGATTAAAGAGACCACTGTTGCTAAGGAAACTAGGTTATTCAGATCTCCGACACCTAGCACAACGCTGCACAGGCTGTTCGAGCTCCACCTGGGAGCAAAAAGACTAGAGCAAAGAGATTATAGCCAGGAATTCATCCACTCAGACACTTCCAGCTGCTCTGGGTGCTGCTGTTGTAGATGGCAAGTGGAGACAGCAGCTGGGCCTGAGCAAGAGCACTTGGTTTCTTAGCCAGTGTCTCAGGTGGGGTGAGCATTAAGAGGGTTCTTACCTTTTAGGGCCAGCCAGTAGGTCACTGGTAACTGAGCCATCAGAGCCAAAGATGAAACATGGGAACAACAGCCAACTGCTGACAGAAGACAACTAAGGAAAAAGGGTAGGCATGCAGGGACGATGGGCTCAAACATATTGTATGGTTTGACTCGATCTTAGAGGTCTCTTCCAACCATGAAGATTTTGTGTTTCTGTATTGAGAGTGCATTAGGAGGACAGTGCTGAGGACATTACTGAGGACATTACTGAGGACAGTGCTCCATGTGTGCCATGCTTATCTCACCTCAGCAGCAGGCTCCTCTCTGTGGGTAACCCCACAGAGAAGAGCAACAGCTGTGACTTAGAGAAATTAGTCCTCTCAATCCCTAAAAGTAGCTATTTCTACCACTGACATTTCCTTCATTACCCCTCTCTTGCACCAGCATCAGCTTCAGGTGCAATGAACTACCTGAGACTACAAAGGCTCATCATCAAATCACAGATTCTGCTAAAAAACCTCGAGCATTTACTTCTACCTTTGGATCTAACAGCAATGGCCTCCCTGGCTTGGGTTTGCTTTGCTCCAGCTTTAAATCTGTTCCACCATTCCTCTCCTTGGTTACCGCTTCCATCCTCTCATCTCCTTTCTCATCTCTGTCACCTTTTCATTTTCTTCTGGATTTCTCAAACCTCGTATTTCTTTTCTTTATTTTCTTCTTTCTCTTCTTCACTGCCTCAGATTTCACCTGGCTGGGGGGTGAGGAAGAATCTAACAAATTTACGGTTAGCCACAAATTCACTGAAGATCAAGAGACAGCACAGAAACACTGTTCCCTTGTCCTGTTGCCTACACCCTTCCTGCCGGGTGCCACATTCATTCTTTGGAAATATGAAATCAAGTCATAGATCTAACTTGAAAGCAGGAAGGGAAAAAGAAATTAACTTCTAAGTATAAAGAAAGATTAGCTGTGCCTAATCCAGGGCCACACAATGGTTCAAATGTGTGTGTGTCATACTTTCACAGCATCACAACATCCATAGCTGCTTGAGAGGCTTAACAGCAGCATGAAGAAAAGCTTCCAAGCTCACTGTGCTCCAGCTAATCCTGCTAAAAGAGCAGTGAAGCCACAGCAGCTCAGACCTGCCTGCCTAAGTAAATACCTAGAATCCTGGAAGGGGAGGGGAGCTGCACTTCCTGTCAAAGCCCCACATCACTGTGGCTTCATTGTAAAGGGTACCAAGGCTAACACAAGTTTGTAATGTTTATACTCACTCCAAAGACATTCCCACAGCTGCATAGCAGAAGAGAGCTAAGGCAGTTTGCATCCACTGACTGCGCGTTTCTGTGCCAGGGAATGTGTGAGGCCATAGTTTGACAATGCATTGTCTTGGCAGCAAAAGAGGTTCAAGGTTTCCCCCACCAACCCATAAACCACTGCACGGCCCTTTCCCCTCTTATCCCCTTAGTTCTGTAACCCCACAGATGTCGATGGTCCAGATAAAGAACTCAGCCAGCTCAAGGAAAAATATCTTTGACATTTCCCTTCTAAGCTGGATCAGCTCTCTGATCTAGTTCACGGCACAGAAATCCAAACAGAAAGAATAAGTGCATGGTAGTTCAGGGGTGGGTATACTTAAAAGCTTGTATTGCAACCAAACACATCACATTAGCAAAACACTGCTTGAGTTTCCTTTTGGCTGAATCTTAATCAGTTCCTGGGATTTACACATCACTGGTTTGGGGGTAAGTTACCAAAATGCAACACTTTTTTTTTCTTTTTTCAGTTTTTGGTTGGTTGGTTGGTTTTGTATCCTTTAAGTTACTAATATGCCATATCAACCATAGCTCCAGCTTTTACATACTACTGTTTGCTCAGTGATAAATAATTCAGAATTGGGTCATTTTATTTCTCAGGGCCAGCCAGGCTACTTGGAGAAGGATCAGGGATTCAGGCCCAGTGCTAAGCACATGTAGAAGTACATCACCGTGGATATGCTGTGAATGCAGTTGCCTAGGGAATACAGCAGCACTTTCAAAAAAAACCAATAAAAATGGAGTAGTTAAGCAAGATCCTTTGGTTTTCATAGTTTATTTCCTTGATACCTTCTGAATCATGATCTCCAAATCCAAGAAATAGTGCACACAATACTTAGTACACTTTTGCACAAAACTGAGATCCACAAACAGTAATTACGCTCTCTACCTATATCAGGGGCCTAAATAGATTCAAAACAAACTTTCTCCTTCATAATCTGTATCTCTTCTCTAGGTAGACAGTATATCTACAGGTAAAAATGTTTAGTGAAACCTCAAGTCCCATTCAAATACAAACCCAATTCATTCAGCAACGAAGAGCCCATTAGTTTGCAAATTCATTCTTTAGTAGGAGATGAGCATGAAAACAGAAAGGCAAAAAGTAACAGAAGTTAGCTCCAAGCCTGCCTATGGCCTCAAACTGTATTTCTCCATTACGCACATGAAGAGAATTCAGCTACTGGTGACTGATAGACTCCTACAAAGCACTCCATCATTTTGCCATAGAAGAAAATGCCCATTGATTATCTTGGTTACTGCTTCTGAACAAAGCTGTTTGGGAGCATGGCTTGCAGAAATAGAACTGCAGTGAAATACATAACACAGCTCATCCACAGAAGACACCCATCAGACACAAAACCAAAGTGGTAAACAAGCTGCTCCAGACATTGCAGCCAAGCTGCAGTTTCTCTTCTGCAGGCAGACAATAAATTGTCTCTGAAAACGTGCTGTATGTTGACAACTTGCAATGAAACACTCTTTAGGGAGCAGGAAAAAGGTGGAACAGTACCCTGTATGGGGGGGTTCTAAATACATAGCTGGACACTGGAACAACTACAGCTTATACAGCAACCATAAAAGGAGTTCTGTGAATCCAAAACTTCAGCAGATTTTTCTGAAATCACCATATCCGTTTCAGGTTTGCTTCTTCCGTTGCAATAGGTCATCTTTCTCCAGCGTGTTAAGTGACTGCAGAAATAAGTATCAGTCACATGCAAATTTTACCCTATGTTTCATTTTCTTATAAGGATAAGAATATGCTTGTGCATACATGTGAGTGCACACATATGAGTGTATGTAGATAATCGAGAAGAGCATCTTATTTTTGAGATGGAAGATGGAGAAAGCAATGTACCTTGCACATGGAAACAGCAAGGCAGCTGGTGGTTCTCTCCACCCTCCCTCCCCTGGGGGATCTCAGACCATAGACATTAACCAGCCTCCAAGAAACTTCTGTCTCTACAGCAGATGAGCTTTATCCTTGTAGTAGACAGCACCCTTAAGCCTTTAGGAGATGAATTAACTGTAGTCCACTTCTAATCTTTTAGGTGTGTCAAACCCAGACCATTAAACATCTAAAAAAGATCAGAGTCCTTTAATCTGCCCATATATTCCATGAAGAGTTGATGCAGAGACCAGAGTACAGGTCTGATCTGTCTGTAGCAGTCTATTACTGAGAGATGCTGTTGCATTTTGCTCTGATCAGCATTTTCCTGAGGACAGGTTTAATTTCCACAAAGATTCAGCCATGCAGACTGAGGTTCCATGATGTGAAAGCTGGAACTACTGAGACCATTCTCCACCTCAGGGTAGCCTAAGGCATCTTCACACAGGACAGAAAGAACTTCTCACTAAGGCTACTGAGAGAGTCATTATCATGAGAGAAAAATTCAGGAAGCTAAGCTGATCATCCAGGAGAGTCCATCTTTTCTCAGCCAAGTGCACCCTGGGGCATGCAAACTCCAAACATTTCCCTTCTGCCAGCCAGCACAACTTCCCCACTGCTTGTATTTGCTTCATACAACTCCGACTTAGCAACCATGGAGTGCTACAGGCTAAGAAGTGTAAACCAAGCTGTCACCCACAGACTGCATTCAGCCAGGCTCTGTCATAGTGCATGCCACAGAGGTCAGCGAGGGAAAAGTAGCAGAGGTGTAAATTCCCATCTCTCTAAGACATCCAGCACTTGGATTAGTTTCAAACAAACCAAAATGCTGGGAGGGAAGCACAGCCACTGCACACCACAAACTAGACAGAGAAGTCCAACTAACAATAACAGTTGTGATCAGGAGGAAAACAGGATACACATTTTTCCTATACAAGGTGCCTCCACAACAATTTGTAAATTTTAGGATATACTACAAGCATGCTGCATGTAACTAACATCAGGAAAGAAAGTTACCATGGTTATCGCAGAAGACTTGAACATTTCTTTGAGACAGCTGACAATGCCTACGTCCTACTGACTGCTACATGCCCTCCAAGGATCTTAAAAGGTTTAATCGTCATAACTTAGAGCTCTAAACACCAGTGAGTAAACACACACGTATATGAATGAGGTATGTTCCCGCTGTGACTGGTTGCAAATACGCTGCCAATAGGTAAAGACAGAGAAATACTGGTCAGACCTAAATTACACAGGTACCATCCATTCAAGGAAGAGTGTGAGAATATCTAACTCACAGTGCAGGCCAGGATCTGAAATGGTGAAAACTTGCTTTTTTCCTTTTTTACTGTTTCTCCTAAATGTTTACCATTAAGCCATATGGAACAGTGTAACACCCCATAACATGGATGAATACCTCTCAGACTCCTGCCCTGGAGAGAGCAAAAAGCACATCTGTTTCCATCCAGGGTCTATGTCTTTAGATTCCTATCCTGCTTTGTGCTTTCCCAGGCAGGCTGGAAAGGTTTCCATGTTCTGTTCATGCTGGCAGTTAGGCCACTGGATGTTCTTGGCAAAATAAATCCCAGAGAAAACTGGAATGACTTTCCAGTTTTCTTTTCCATTTCTTGCTCAAGATTGTGCACCAAGTTTAGCTGTTCTCATTCACTGCCAGTCTAACAGGCAGAAAGTAAATCTTAGAACAGTTTTTTCAGAATTAAAGATTTTTTTTTTGATATACAAATAAATAGGTAAATAGATGCATTCATAAGTACATGTGGCTTTGCACCAAAAGCATTAGGAGCTTTAGCATCGGCTAGATCTAAAGCACCAGTTAACTGAAATAGATAAAAGGTTTCCATGAAAAATAAGGTTAAAAGATACCAAACAAGTAAACAACGATGAACTTCACACAGTTGTAAGGACATAAACCTAGAAGTCAGACTATCAACAAATGTGGGGGCTGCAGTAGAAGATCTAAAGTTTTAAGATTCAAGCAGCCTCCATGCTTTTTGTAGGTTTCTGTCCACATCTCCCCCACTGCCCTTTAACAGATGTGTTTGCAGGGAGCACAGGAAAACACAGTAGGAGCTGGCTAAGCTAAAAATAACTCACAAGAGTGTTATTTTATAAGCCAGAGCTGTTCCCTATTCCATTTCACTGATCACCTCCACACAACGCGTCAGTATAAGTGAGCATAGAGGTGGGATGGAGCAAATGTGACTGTTCAGGTCAGTGCTACTGCTGTGCTCAAACTACAACCTTGGTTTCATTTCTAAAAAGAAATCTAGTAACAAAGCTTAAGAGGAAACTGTATGTACCAGCTACACTGGGGGGTTGCGTGTGTGTGTGCGTGCTGTTTCTCTCATAGCCAGTGTGACTCTCTCATTTACCGGGTGAATGGATGAAAATTCCAGCCATGATCAGCATACTATTTACTATTTTGTTCTTCACAGTTGTCTCAAAGCTTTACAGTCACTTCAAACAATGTTTGGCAACAGGAATTTCCAGAGAAACAGAAGAAATTAGAAAATTAAAAGAAACAAAATGGACAAATTGCCACAGCATGATTTGTTACTAAAACCCCCCACAATGTATATATATTCCACTTCCCGCACTCAACTAGAGCAGACCAGAAGTCCTGCCATGCAGAGAGGAAAGCGCCTGTTAAAACAAGGGTTCAACTGAACTGACAGGTTTGCGAGAAGGGAAGGGAGGACTAGCCCAAGGCAGCAGGGGGTATCAAAGTCTATTAAAAAAACCAAACCAGTAGATGTCCCTGATAAGAATAGTCTTCAGTTTCTAGATCTTAAGCCTCTTTCAGGATGAGTTGCTTTGGCTTTATTTTTTTCATATTGTTTTGTTTTCTCACTAGTGCAGCTAGGACACTAAAGACAACAAAGCTAGCCACCATTTTCCTGTTTACACAGTAATTCTAGCCATTGACACCTTACTTGTTGCACTGTAAAATAAAAATAAGCTATTGATTTGCCATCTTGGCCTAGAACAAGCAGCCCAAGCTAAATGCCTTGCTAGGCAGATGGCTCTGCCTACACCACCAACAACCTTTTCTGAACACAGCTGCTGCCCAAGCTCAGTGTCTTCCTGTCATTTGGCTGGAGAAGGAAAAACAATTTTGTCCCCTCCATAACTATGGCAGGGTAGTTATGGAAATTTTTTTTTACTTTTTTTTCTCTTCATTAAAGGTGCTGAAGGTAAAGCTCCCTAACAGCATTAATAAACACCATCTACTCCCCATCTCTTTTGCTTTGAAACTACCGGATTAGACAACAGTAGTTGGGGCCAAATGCCAAGGTTTGTCCTGGGCTGGTAAGTTCTCACCTGACACACCATACCACCTTCCCTCCCAAACTGCATGCTTCTTTTGCAGAATTTGCTTTTAGAAGTACAAGCCCTTCTCTAATTATTATGATTTTGAAGAATACCTTTAGAAAAATGTGATTCTGGAACAAGCAGCACAGTAGTGCCAGTCACAGTTCTTGGGGAAGCTGAAAAGCAGATGAGAGGAAAGAGCTCTCAGCCTGAGCTCATGGTGTACTCCATCAGACACCAACAACACTTTTTTACATTTCAGCATCATTGACCGACTCATTGCCGTTCAGGTTTCATTAAAATACGAGAAGAGAGGGAGCTTGTTTTGGTAACACAGATGTGTTACACCACCGTTTCATTAAGCCCTGCCATCCCACAGCACGAATGAGCCAACAAGTGATTTTGAAGCCATGCCAAGGGGAAGCACTAAAATGGCAATGAAATTCATCCAAAGGAAAACAGGACCGCAGTGGTCCCAAGTAAGATGCAACGGCCTCTGTAGATGATGGTGCCCCCCAGCAGCCTTCTTCTGTACCCACACTTTTATCTACAAAGCAGAGCTCATGCTCAGACTAGCTCTCAAAGCAATTAAAGGTCCCCATGCTCAGCAAGTCATTCACAAAGTAGCTTCTTACAGTAACTTTGCACCAAGGCTAAGAACTGAGCTCTTGTGGCTCCCTAATATTTTGAAGGGCCACTGTGGATATGCAGAGGCACACAGACCCAGGCAGGATCAGAACCCAGCTACCTGTGCAGACAGCTATGACTACCACACACACTCTAAGGGCACTCAGAAGATGCAGTTCTGACCAGTTAGTGAAGAAGAAGAGGGCAAAGCAGGAGAAGGACTTACCCGCGAAAACAGCTCTCTCTGCTGCAGGCCCTAGAGAAGTCTTTACACTATTGCTGTACTGTAGATTGTCAAAAATGAGGACTCATTCCCAGGCAAGTCACAAAATAAACAGATTTTTCCAGAGGGCGTCCCCACATTCTACTTTCCTGCACAAAACAATTTCTTCCAGTAGCGGTGAAGAAAGCTTGTTAGGGAAACACCCTGGACACCAAGTATCAAGAAACACAAAATATATGCACCAAGTGTGTATACACACACACACAAACACAGTAGAATACTGATGATAGTCCCAACTATCTGGGAATAGGATTTGTCTGTGCTGAAATACAGGCTGAACCCAAGGAATCCACACCAGACTCCTACTGAGCAGCCTGCGTAGCAGGATAAGAGTTTAAAAGATTAACCAGCATGGCTGCTCACACACAGAGCAGACACAACCGATGCTGCTGCTAACACTTTCATTTCCAAATTCTAATGCCTAATAAAAACAGGTAAAGAGAGAGTCTGAGCAGCTAGTCCAGAGCATAACAGAAGCCAGAAGCAGACCTAGAGATTTAGTTTATCCCAGAGGAGCAGCTTCAAAGCAAGAAAACTTTAAAAACAACACAGCAGCAAAGGAAACACTTTCTCCATGTGGTTTTAGAGTTAATTTCTGCCTTTATTTCCAGTGGCATCCTTCTCCCAGAAGAGCCAGACAAACATTCCCCAAGATGAAGCACTGAAATTCCAGGAGTGATAATCACAGTGGTCTGACACTGGCACTTAAGGACTGCTTCTGACTTCAAGCTTGGAAAAAAAATAAATAAATCTATTTTTTACCAGAATTACAACCTACTTAGCAGATAATAGCCTGGGATCTCCTCCCTCCCCCCTTTACAAGCAACATTTTTGCTAGAGAACAAAGCATTAAAAAGGAAAGTAAGTGGGAGTAGCCGGAACAGGGGTTGTCTTGCATGAGCTATCAACCCCCAACATAGAACCAACACATCAGCTGCTGGTGAAGAGCCCCGGGCAGCTCCCAGCAGGCAGGTGGTGATCGAACCAGCTCCCATTGTGTCAGGGACCACTGAGCCACCCATCCCTTCGCTTGCTGCAGCTCTCAAACAAGGGGCTTAAAAGCACCTTGAGCTCAGCCAAAGCAATGAACAGGCCTGAATGCCCATGATTGGCACCTGAATAGTGGCTGTGGAAACCGTGGCTATTAGGTGCTCTCATGAACTGACATTGAAATCTGTATTTTGACTGGAAAAAGAATCTGCAAATCCAAGAACTACTATGAGAAGCCCTAATAAGGGCCACCTACAGCTATGAAGAGAAAAACATCAAATTTTTGAGATAAAATCCAAAGTTTCCAAACACCAAGTTTCCAAAAGTCCCTTATGCGGGACAAGAGATCACAGAACTTTGTGCCCAAATGCATTACAAGTACACATATGGTCTCAACATCTAGATCAGACACTTCAAAGAACAGGGACCTAACTGATCCTTCGGCCTCATTCAATTAAAGTTAACAAAGGCAGGAAAATGCAAATTCACATCGATCTGTATGCACTAGAAGCTGGTTTCACCTCACCTAACCCCAAATGACTGATTTAGGAATGGTGTCAGCCTAAACTCCTTATATGTCCGGAAGGAGACAAAAATCTTAGATGGGATAAACTTCTTACTGGAAGGGGATCAATCACTTGACAACAGAAGAAATCCTTACAGTTGTGTTCCCTCCACAAGAGGGAGAGGATACAAGCCATGGTTTCTGACTCAACTGGACCATTTTGGAAGGGAAAAATATCAGCCAAGCACAGATACTTACTCTGAACTGAGTAAATTGTGCCAGTAACAGAACACACACCCAGAAAGATGGCTGTGCTCCTCCATGCAGCACAGCTGTGGCCTGCTGGCTGCTGTAAAGCTTAGCTGCTTCATATCTTCGTTTCTTTTATAGGAAATGTATTTATTTATTTTAATCTTTTGTCTTTCATACCGTGTTTTTTAGGCAGTCAAATATTTTGAGTGAAAACTTCAGAGAAAAACCTAACCCTCTTTAAATGGAATAAATGTACAACCAGAAGCAAGTAAAACACAACAGGGGAAAAATAAAGGAGCACTTGTACATCAGCACTATATTTAGATACTGCTTTACTAGGACTTTTACAGAAACTTGGAAGACGTGTTGTGTTGATGCTTGGTCCAACCCTAAAAAGCTTCAAGCAATTTGACACAGCCCTGAAATAGAAGTTCTGACGTTTTAGACTGCAAGCTGCACAGAGCAGATACTGTTCAACAGCACAGTAATGGTTTTCTACAAAACCTCTGCATGCCACTACGTTTCCAGAATTAATGCTTCACTATAATTTTCAGCTGCATTTTTAAACAACAACTACACTGTCTGACAGACTCGCACACTTTGATAGGTTCGAGATAACTGAAGAATTAGTGCAACAACACAAGATTCCTGTCACTATTATTACACCAGAAAGACAGAAATACTACTTGTAATTTGCTGTGTGGGACTAGATATTAGGAAGAAGTTCTTTACTGTGAGGGTGGTGAGGCACTGGAACAGTTTGCCCAGGGAATTTGTTGATGCCCCATCCCTGGAAGCGTTTAAGGCCAGGTTGGATGGGGCTTTGAGCAACCTGCTCTAGGGAGAGGTGTCCCTGCCCATGACAGGGGGGGTTGGAACTTGATGATCCTCAAGGTCCCTTCCAACTCTAACCATTTTATGATTCTGTGACTACCCACCCGATACGCCAAGCAGGGTATCCACTTGAATAAACTGGAAACTCAGTTCCTGTCCCAAGTATAGGCTTTGGCCAGAACAGAAGATGGACCCCCAAAAACCCCCTCCTTAACCTGGGGTTTGGTTTACTTCTACAGTGGTGCATGCACAGTGCAGATTCCATACAGTTCATAAAATATAGTCACCCAGCACTGGCGGTGTGTATTTTATTTCAACAGCTGCATGTGGCAGTAGAAATCCTCTTTGGAACATCACCACCACAAAGTAACAGCCACCACCTTTCAAGACGCTTCTTTTCTGTCCCAAATACTTGTTTCTCCTCCTAAAAACAAAAACATTCAAAATAGAAAAGGAGGAAGGTATCTTGGGAAGGCAAATTAAAAGGGCAACAGTGGCATAGAACACGGTTTCGAATTTTTGGGAGCACACTCATAAATTTTTGGGGTACCTCATAAGCCCAAGTAATACATGAAAATAAGACTTAGACCCAAGCTACTTCAGAAAATTTTAGCCTAGATCCTTGGGCAAGAAGATTTCAATTAAAAAAGTGTAGACTACAAAAACCAGAAGGTGTTAAAGATTCCACAGAAAATGACATCAAGTAGTAATAGAAGAAACAGTTCACACGAAAAAGATGACAAATACCCTCAGGCACTTTCTTCCTCTTAATAATCACAACCATTTAAGTTGTTAGTTTCACCATCAGCAACACAGAGCTTATGGACCAAAAGTGGCCAGACACAGAAGGAGCTCCAGGAAGTGAAACATGCCTCTTCTGTCCTAAAATAAAAATGGGCTGGAGCTCAGTACCAACTGATCATTTTATAAAGGGCAAGCTGTCTTTTAACAGAAGCCTAGTAGAGATGAAAAAGAATGGAATAGCGTCACTTTTGTTTATGGGAATGAGGGGAGAAGAGAAACAAAACAAGCATAACTCATTCCTTTTACATACTACTCCGGAATGTAACAGCCAAGAAAAAAAACATGAAGTTTCATAAGCACCTGCACTGACGATCCATGTGTATTAATGAATTTTAACACAAAGCTTCCATGAAGCTGAAGGCTGAATTCAATGAACAAGGGAGAACTTCCTAGGTGAAGCCAGCATACCCTTGTGCCTTGTGCCCACCAACAAAGAATACTCAAAGAATAAAGTACTCAATCCTCAACTTCACATCAAGCAGGTGGAGTCTCTTGCCTTTGATTATTATGCCCCTCTTCAACAGGAGCATGAGGATCCACACTCTTGCAAAATTAGCTATAGTTTCTCTTCTGCTTATGATTAGCATCTGATGTGGACAGGAAGGAAGCGAATTAGGAGCGAAAAAGCACAGCTGACCCTTGCCAAAAGGTGGCAGTATGATGGTCTGTTCCTCAACTAGGCTGGATGTTAACTGAAAGACTTGGTTGCTCAACCTTAGCCACTACCTCTGTTCTTTACTAGTCTCTACAACTGCCAGGTCCCTCTTCCAAAGCCTGGAAATTTCATCTTAAACTGAACCTGAAATTAACTTTCAGTCACGCACACCAGCTGTTCTGCCTCAGAGGCACAAAGGGTTACAGGAGCAAAGGCAGTGAGAGTCTCAGGACCTGAGATGCTCACACAAGGGACTAGTTGAATAGACTACCACAAAGTATTCCTGCTGCTGTTGCGTCTTGGTTATGAGGATTTGAGCCTAACATGTGAGCCTCCTTCCACGGCTTCCCCCCACCCAGAGGGAAGGATGTGCACTGACTGACAGGTCCCTAAGCGAAGAGCAGCCACTATTCCTTTTCTATAACTGCTTCTTGGAAACCAAGTTCCTCATGGGACCTGGCGAGTAGCCAAGGGTGAACTGCAAAATTTAGTAACGGCAGGATCTTCAGCCCAACAGTCTCGAAGTGCACAGGCTTTTCTAAAGGGATTACTGGCTATCAGCCACTCTCAGAGGGGGCTCTTTACAAAAGGCTGGCACTTCTCCCAGCAGAAGGTGTCGGGGGACGACACAGACACTAGGTAACGGAGGCATAACAACCCAGTATGCACTCACTATGGGTCAATCCTCTTTGAGAATCAGGGAAAAACAGTTACAGCAACAGGAGGTCTTGTCAGATGACAGTTTTAATTCTACAGCTACTAAGAGTGCACCAAGTGGTGCCTAACCCCAGAACACCCCATAAACACAGGGGCTTAGGCCCCACTCCTCCACCCCGGGGCAGGCAAACGGCACAAGTGGAACCAGTGTTTAGTAGAGACCACCTCACATCTTGGCATCCTGTGAACAAGTCTCACAACAACATTATTGATAGATGCTATTTCTCACCAGGTTTACATAAACTACTGGCATACAGGAGTGCAGGCAATCATCCTGTGCCTTATACTGGGGAACGTGGAGCGATGTGCACTAGCAGGCATAAAGAAAGCTTCTGCATTCAAAAGACAAGTGTTCAAAACCCTCCCCTCAGCAAAAACTTGGAATGGCCATATTGCAAAATAAGCTTCCCTCTGGATATACAATTCCTTAGTCAAACCCAGACTCGCATTTCAGGCATATGAACAGTCCAGAATTAAAATGTCCTTCCCTCCCAGTAAAGGCATTTTCTTTCCAATCTGCTCTCTAGATAGGACAGGCTTGCCTGCCCCCATTGCTTCTCTCTGACCAGAATGTAAAGCTGCTTCTTGCCTGTTTTCCTCCAAAAACCTAAGACTTCCCTTGCTTGGCCCACAAGGTCTGGCAAGAAGTCAGGGCTTGAAAAGTTTTTGTATGTGAATATTCCTACTTCAGTGTCCCAGGCATTTTGAAGTGTTACACCCTATAGCTGTACAGATGCCAGGTTACCTGGCCTGCAACACAGTCCGTTGCGCTATGCGGCTTGGTAAGGAACTCTGAAGAGGATACATCCAGTAAAAAATTCTCACCTCCTTTGAATTTAGTTAATAATCCACTTTCCTACAGAATGCTGTCTGTACATTACTGAGATCCTAAGAATGCAACAGCGTAGGTCGTGTAGACAGCCTTCCACATCTGAAGCCCTGCAAACAATGGGAGGCCAAGGCTGCATCATGTGCCAGGAAGCTTTAAGCACCATGCAATCAGCTCAGCTAGTTTTGTGGTTTTGTGCCTAGCCTCAAAACATCATGTTCCCATTTTGAACCTACCAAAAACAGCTCAACTAATAGGCCCAAATGCTGTGCATAAAGTAGATATTTAAGGGAAGCAAGTAGGGAGAAGAGAAGCCATGAATAGAAGCCTTTATGTCAGGAGTTACTCCTCATCCAGTTGATAGGTATTTTAAATTCGTCCCTCTCCACTGCCCATGGTTATTGAGTTTGATATAAGGAAAGGAAGGAACCACCTTGGACAAGCTCCTCCTGCTTTGTTTCTTTACATGGTAACAGGTTATCACTTAGTTTCACCACATGTAACTGAAAACTAGCATAAATATGAGAAATAAGTAGCTGTAGTAGTGCTTTAATTACTTACAACACTACAACAGGTCTACTCAAACTCATCTCCCTAGTGCTAGTCTTTCTCCCTGTTCTCATCCTTTATATGAGACACAATGGCATCCAATGCCAAAAACTCTTCTATTCTTTAAATAGTAGAGGCCATGGGAATAATCCTGCAAAGCAAGGCTCTCAATCAGGGATGAAAAGTGCTTGCATGTGGAAAAAGAAGAGGCATTTCTTGCGATGTCATTACTTGTAAGAAATGGAGCACAGACATCCTGTCCTGCAGTACTGTCCAGAAGAAATGGAAAAAAAGATTGAAGAAAAGGCTTGAAATAAGTGACAAAAAAAGCACTTGCTTTGAACAGAAACCCATCAAACAATTTTTTTTCTGCACAAAAAAAACCAATCTCAATAATTTCTGAATGCTCCTTCAGTGTTCCACCCAAAGGGTCAGGAATTCCTACCTACAGAGATTTTTACTGCATTAGAGGAACTGAAACCTTTTTCCTCCTTACATGGAGAACACATCTAATGTCAGCTGTGTATTAGATTATATGCACGTGTGGGTTAATGCCTCTCCTGGCAGTAGTTAATGGATGGTCCTGGTAACATAAGAATTATATCAAAATTCTGCCACAAATGATAAAACTAACTTACATGGATATAGCTTTGCACCACCTGAGCTAAAGCTGCAAACCGGAGGACTAAAGCTTAACTTCGGCAAGCTTCTCTCTGCAAGGGTAGGAACAAAAATTTGAACTGAGGAGACAAAGAAGAGTGGAAGAGCCAGTGACACAGAATTCAGTCCAAAGAGACAGGATGGCAAAAAGAAGGTAGCTTCCCTGAGAATGACAGCTGAAGAAAAGAAGCCCTGGCATGCAGGAAATCCAAAGCAGAAAGCACTTTCCACGCCTCCAGGACTGCTGGAAATCAGGAGTATTCCAGTAATTTAAATTCAATTGCTTATAACATTAGAGCTCTCTGAATGCAATCAGACTGCTCTGGAAACTGGCAAAACCTCTCACTACTTTCAGTATCACTTGGGCAGTTCATTATTCATGAGAAGTGGCACAATGAACTTGCACTTCTCTATCTTGCACACAAAGAAAGTCTGACACACAAACAAACATAAAAACAGTGATTCACTGCAATCACTGGAAAAGTGTCTAGAAAACTCTTTTACAAGGTTTGATAGCATGGCACCATGGTTACTAAGACAATACAAGGCATGAAATCCTGCTGTATATCTAATCTCTTTGTGTTTAACCATCTGGGACAGCAATTCCTTCCTCATCCAGAGGATGAGCCCGGGTGTTTTAGAAATGCAACTGTTTCTCCAACATCCAAATTTTCCATTACTTTTTATCTTTCTAAAATGTACAGATGTGCTAAATTCATTACTTTATTCACTGCTATGAGGACATGTGACGAAGACAACAGCTACAGAGACCAGGGTACTTTGTTCAGCAAGAGAACAGTTAGACTTCAGGAAGAACTAGATTAGTATCCAGCAGTACCTTGACTTCCTCTGTTTTTAAACTGAGATAATATCTACATACACTCAGAATTTTAAAGGAAAATTAAAAAAAAAATAATAATTTTGAGATCTTTGGGCAAAAGTCAGTTATTACAGGCAATGTTAACTCAACTTTTCTTAGGCTGGTCACTTGCTGGAAAGCACATATGCAACAAATACATTTTCATAGCAGGGAGGGTTTGGTAAGAGAATTGGAACAGTCTACACAGCGAAGGACCAAATTATTCAACTGCAAAGAGGGCAAATTTCAAAACATCATTCAAGAACAGCTCTCTAAGACAAGTAAAATTATACACCTTTAGGTTACTATAAAAAAAAACAGAACACACTGCCACACACAAGAGCAGAATTTCAGAGTTACATAAATCCAAGACCCCAAAACCTTACATACATCCCCACCATCATCAAGCTGCAATCCAGTATTTTGCAATCAAAGTCTTACAGAGCCACACTTTCCTCCTCTTCTACCTTCCTACTACCAATCCTGTAATCAAAGCTTCTGCAACAGCATGGAGAAAAAAACTATATCAGTCACAAATTCATAATATTTATAGGTTTCACCTCTGTGCACTCCCTTCAGCTGTGATTTCATAGATGCTAGGCCCCGCATCCAGTCTTCAGACAAGCTTATACAATAACTGACTTTGCATCTTCTTGAATACTTACGCATTACTATTTTGAGAGCTTACAAGGTAGGGAGGTCATTGTATGAGGGCAATACTCTCTCATACACCCTCCACTTCTCTTAAAATCATGTCCTGGAATACATCATCTCATCTGTTCTCAACGTGAGGAAGCTTAACAAAGACAAAGATTAAGCCAGCTCCTGCACGTATTCCACCACCATCCCTCTGCTCACACACACAGGCTGTATATTTGGAATCTCGCTATCTACACTGAGCTGCAATCTGCTACGCATGCTTCTACAGAATGACTTTTCAATAATAAATAAAAATAAATCTGTGGGATGATACTCTTTGACCTCCAGACCACTGGTTCAGCCTACGAGTAGCTTCCATAGCTCCAGGAGCTCTGCATTTGCAGCAAGAGGGCAGTTGGGTCACTGCCATACCTCAGCAAAGCATAAATACGGCTTCAGTCACTTGACACCAGTCTCCATTTATTATTTTTTTGTTGTTGTTTTCTCCAATCAATCACCCCCATTAAGTCAAATTCTGGGTTTTCCTGTTGTTAAGAGCTGGGATTCACTGCTTCAGTCTGGCTTCCTCTAGGACACATGGACAGAAGAGATAAGCCTTCCCTTGCAGTCAGTGCTGACAACAGATAAGCGCAGGGGCTTTATTATTTCCCACCTGGTCCCTACCAGCAGAGAACAAGCAAGGATAAACTGAAAACCTGACAGGTTGAAGAGTGGAAGAAGCAAATGCTTCTTCAGTAAGGCTCAGCTTACTAACAAGGTTTAAGCAACAGGGCACATTATTTTAGGTTTGGGAAGTAACCAAATCTCGTAATTCCACAGGAAAGAAAATTATTCTACTCCCTAGAAAAACTGAGAGCAAATAGCTGATGTGCATCACCGCTCTGTGGAGTTCAACATGCACTGGCAAAGCTTTTTAAGCCAGCCTTCAGCTACATTAATTCCTTTTAACACAAAGGAATTTGGAGACCATAGTCTAACAGATGAGGAAGCTTTGCCATCTCATACTTTGCAGGGAGGCAGAGGCAGCAACACTTGAAAGAGTAAAAGAAGGGACTAGAGTGGAAAAAAAAAAAAAAAAAAAAGAGAGGGAGGATTTAAAAATATATTGCGGTTCTAGTGCTTCAACAAATGCCAGGAAATTCCAAAGTCCTGCCCCTTATTTTGTACCAAAATACAATGGTATGATTGAAATGGGGTGTTTGAAAAGTTTTTTGGTGCACCTTAACTGCATGTGCTGTTGCCCACTGGCAGAGAAACTGTACTCCAAGCAGCACGGCAGTCTCCATTTCTTATCACCTTAAGTTATATTGTAATAGATGTACTTTTAAAATTTGGGTTTTTCAGTATCTTGTACCCATGTCACCCTGCAGATCTTGCTAGAAAAAAGCTTGTCCCCTGGAATTAAAAAAATAAAAGACAGTATTTTGAGAAATACATGAGCAGATTAATGGAATTCCTAAATGCATTTCAACAACTGTGCCTCTCATTTATGCTCATGCGCTGCATTCTCCAATCCTTTTAATTTTTGCCACATTCCTAAAGAAGCTATCAGCAAGGCAATTTCCATTATAAAACCGGAGTTCCATCTTTAGATTTAAGATGAAATAAAGTCTCAGAAATGAGATACAAGAAAACAAGTCTGTACTATTAAACATTTGGAAATTCTTAGTCAAATAGCTGAGACAATGTTTCCGCACTGGAAGAATGTGCTCTCTTCCTCAAAATGCTGCCTAGTACTTTATGTAGATTCTCCCTACGCTGTTACTTCCAAGTTGGTTTCTCTTGTTAAATTGAATCCTACGTGGATGCTTGTCAGCACTGATCTTCTGCAGTTAAGTCTACATTTCAGAGACACTTCTAATCTGAACTCCAGAGGTGATCCCTACACATAACACACTGAAATATTTACTGTGGCCTTAAAAATGTACAGATCTGGTCTCTCCCTCAGAAACCGGGTGGGGGTTTTTTCCCCAGTGAAAAGTTTGAGATATTTGTGGGCCAGGACAAAAGAATATGGAAGAATGGAAAATACCATTACTAAAAAAATTAAAAAATAAAAAAAAAAAAAAAATTCTTGTAATTCATTTGAGCAAATTCTTTCTACTGAAGTCAGTGGGACTGTATGTCAGAACTGCATGTTAGAAGTTAGACACTAAAAAGTCAAATACTCCAGTGCTTCGGTGCACATGCTCCTTAAAAGACAAGAAAGCAATTTGCAAAATAATCCAATTTTAAACACAACAAAACCACTCCTCCACAAACACAAAGCAAGATGCTCTCAGTAAGCACAAGCAGGCACAGCCAGCATTCATGCAGATCATTTGACCTATTTTGATTCTTTATAATGGTTCTGTAAAATAAAGCATTTAGATAAGCAGATCCAAATATTTTGTTTGATCAATGCCCTTCAACAGCATGCTACAAGACTGAGTGTTAATTTAGAAAAAGAAAAAAAAAAAGATACAGTATTTGATTTAAAATCAAATGAAGAAACACTTATAATTAAAATAAGCAGGAAAGTACCCTTCAGTGAGGAAAAGGAGTAACCCTGGGGCAAGTCACTGAACACTGATTTAGATTTGACAAGTTACACAGTATGTTCAGGGGCTATACAAGCAGTACACCCTGTGCAGCACACACAGATAAGGAAGACCACACTGCACACACATTAATGGGTAATATACACCATGCAATTAAATATTTAGGAAAATTAGTGCCTGCATGAAGCTCTGCAAGAGCCCTCGACTCCTTACACTGACTCTGGAAGAGAAGGTATACATTAGCCTTCGCACAGACTCTGCCCTGAGCAAGGATAACTTTCACCTTCATGACAACATTTTCCTGAGTAGTTGTGGCAGAGGAAGATGTGATGTTCCAGGTGACCAAACCACTCCACATGAGACTGGCACTTTTAGCAAGTAGGAAGACTTTATGCTGCAGTCCCAAAGACTTATAGGGTCAGAGGTCTTTGCTGACTGAACAAACAAATTTACATTCTACGCATATGGATGACAGCGGATACCAAAACATCAGTGTGTCAATGACTCAGATTTCAGATTTTCCTGAACACGAATTTCAAAGGAACTTACGCTTTAGGTACTGCACAGACAGAAGTGAGGAGAAAATGTCTTCCTGCTGAAGCACAAAAATTAAAAAATCTGTAGACTGTGACGTAAAAAGAAAAAAAATTAACACACTTTAAGACATTTAAAACGTTTGATAGCATCTGTATGGCAAACCACTACATCAGAACTACGTCTTTTATAGCCTACGTAAGGGAGTGTCTGCCTTGCTTTTAGAACATTACAAAACCAGATTTCCTTGAGAAGGAGCCTCTCAACATTGCTACAGTAGAGCAAATAAGACCAGTCTGCAACAGCTACCCAAAAGAACACAGATAAGGACATTATGCATGTACAAAAATAGTGTCAGCCACCAACTTGTACATGCATTTGCCTGCAATTATAGCTTATTATGACTGCAGCCATAACAGTTATTCAACAAATTTTGAAGACATTAGCCTCCTAGAGAGTCTGAAGTAATTTTTCATCATCAGAAGAAGCAGCTGCCTGAGGATTACTGCAGTGATAAAAACCTCTTTCCCTCTACATCACCTTACAGTGACAGCAGAGGCATCAAGCTGAAGTGAAATGACAAGTAGACATCTATGGAGTGGGAAGGTGGCAAAGAGATGGTTCTGAAAACCATTACCCCAGAGACAACACAGACCAGAATGGATGGATGCCAGTTCAAATGAAGAATCCTGCTTGCTGATAGGTTCACGCATATTCACAGATTACAAATCATTACAGGATAGAAGTGGCAATATTACATGCTTTGTATGCTGCTTCTCTGACATGGCGAATTATGAAATTACGTAGGTATTTCTACAGCCTTAATTCTGAGCAGAGCAGATCTGCACTGGCAGAGAGGAGTGGTCACCAAAAGGCAGGAAGGTCTCTCCTGGCAGGAGAGGTCAGAGGGTGCCAGTCCAGTTGGACAGTGCTGTGGGAACATCACTCTACTGAACCAGCACAAGGAGTCTGGCCACTTGCTCAGAGACAAATCATGTTACCAAGGCATTCCCAGAGTCAATTAATTTATTAAATCACTCTTGTCTCATATCAGCTTTCAGCTTCAGTATGAAGCCTGACCTTGATTAAGCTGTAAGATTGGGCTGGCAAAGAAACACTACAGAAAAGTACACCAAAGGATGCACATTTTCCACTGAGCTCCTCCATTGATTTTCATTTACAAATCTGGCTTCGCAGCTAAAAGAGGACACAGTCTTCTGTAAAAAGGTGTCCCTAATTAAACACCATCATAAGGGAACATAATGATTCAGTTGCAACAATTCAGTTTTAAAACATTCTGTAATCAGAATTAAATAAATGGTGTTGTACTCTGCAGACCAACTTCTTTGGGGGCAAAAGGAGTTCATTTCTGTTATGTTCACATGCACAAATCAACATGAGACGTGAACAAGATTTCAGAGCTGGTACTACAAGGCTTTTCTAAATCATTGAGTTTCATACAGACAATGCTTCAAACACACCAAGCAGAGCTTTGAAGAATCTTCTTTTTCAGGATTTCATAGGTGTATATGACACATTTAGATTTCTAAGGTTACAGAGCATTCTCAGAGACTTCAACTCATGCAGGAAAGAAACCATACTCCCCCCAAAAAAAAGCTTATTGGCACTTTCTGGCCAGTATTTCAGCAGTTAGAGAATCAGGAATGTAAACTGCGCTGGGGCTTGAACTCTGGGTGTGGTTACCACTAAACTGAAGGAAAGAAACAAGCCAATGCAGGAACAACCTCATGTTTTGTCAGGGAGATAGAAACAAAACTAAATTAAAACCAGAAAAATGTTGTAACGAAGTGTCATCTTGAGTAGCACTGATTTCAGATGTGTCAAAGTTGCGAATTGACTGTGCACCTGAGGACAGCCAGTCATCATTCCGTTCCTGTTGATTAGTAATTTCTTGGCAGATGATGTATGAAACTTATCAGCAAAAACAAACAAATGAAAAGAAAACTTTAGTTTTATTTCAGCTTCAAAGCTTTCAATGAACAACTGTCCAAGCAGCAATTTTCGGAAGCTTTATAAGTACAAACTATATGTACGTAAAAATGACAGTTTTCTTTTTTTCTTAAAACACAAGCAGAAAATTCTGTCACACTTTAAACCACCCTTGCTGCACTCCTTCATAACTGGAGATAGCACAGTCTCTGCAGTACCTAAAGACAGGGACCATAGGCAGAAAGTATTTCTGTTGTCAAAGATGAATGGTCCTTGATCGCAGACCTTATACAAAGAACTTCTTTGCATCCCTATCACAATAGTATTCTCTTTTCCATACTCCTCTCTACTTCTTCTCACCAACTTCCAGCCATCCCTATCTAAACAAACACGGAAGAAGAAAGTTGGCCCGTACTTTCAACAGATTCCAAACTGATCCAAGTGGCTAATCAGAGCTGAACCTGCAGCCTCCAAGATACTGTCTGTCTAGGAAGAAATTGACTTTGTGTAGAAGAATTCACAGTGGTGTTGTTCAGAATGTGTAATCAAAAATACACATACTTCTAGGGTAGGTTTCTTATGAAAGGCTCAGAACTATCCTCACTAATTCCTTTGAAAGTGATGAATATTTACAAGTCAGAGTACCACTGAGACAACGAACAGAAATCTGAAAAGCAAACCAGATCCCAAAATCCTCTCCTTAAAAAAGAAATTTCTTGTTCTAGACATGCACGAGAATCTTGACAAAGGCACTTGTAGTCTAAAAATCAATCTACAGTTCTTTCGCAACCACATCTGTGTAGCTGGCAGAGGAAATCCCACCTTGCTACATTGGGCAAAAAAGGACCGAAGACCCAAAAGTTCCATAATGTGTATGTGGTGGGAGGAATCCTCCCTGTTGCTCCTCACTGCAGCAGAAAAAAATTCAGGAATTTCCCCCAGACCCCAAGGAAACAGCACAAGAGTGTTCATTCCCCCCCAACTCCCCTCCCCAGCACCTGTAGCAGAGCATAAGTTTCTAAAGCACTGTTGAACCGTCAGCTGTGCCCATGATGCAGGCAGACAGACATCTTTTGTGCCTCTCTCATTTGGCAGCTGCAGGGGAGAGGTGTGGGGGCTGGGAGGAGGGTGTTCTACCCTAACACACTCAGGGGACAGCATCAGCAAGCATGGAGAAAAAGGACTCAAGAAAACAGGGGGAGGCAACAGAACAAGCACACAGATGTCCATGCATTGACATCCCCTCCTTCCTTCCAGCTTGCAGTTATTTATTCTGGGGGCTAATTTTTAATGTTGGGGCTAATTTTTAATGGTAAGAAAAAAAGAAAAAAAGTGAAGCACAATACAACCTTGCCTGCCTGGAGCTCTTCTGGGATAAGGAGAGGAGAAGAGCCTGTCTGACACAGCATCTTAGTCAGACACAGTAACCCACCTCTTCCACCCGCCAGCCTTTAGCAAGATCCAGGTGACTAATGACTGGAACAAACCAGAAGTGCCAGGAGTACTCTGTGAGCACTGGTGTGCTGCTGGGGGATCTCAGTCCTGCCCCACAGCATACAGATACCATAGTAGGGTGTGCAACAAGCTGCCATACCACAGGCAACAGGTGGATTAGAACAAGTGGCAAGTAAAAGTCACAGAAGGGGAGCAGCAGCTGAAGAGGTGAAAGCTCTCAGCAGACCCCAGCTGGAGCCAAACGCAACAAGTGAGGAGGGTGGTTGCAGCAGCAAGTGAATCCAAGCAGCCAGAAATGCTATTTTTCCACAGAGACAAGTCCTCCAAGTTCAGCCCTTAAAGCACAAGGGAAAATGGTAAGCAAAAGTAGCACAGTAACCATGGGAGGGGCAGCAAGAGAATCGATGTAACACCCTTAGATAACGTTCACCATATTTACTGGCAACACACTAAAACGCATGATCCCTTTTTGAAATTTTTCTGCACCTTCACCCAGTTCTTGGTGTTCCTCTAGCTAAAAACCCACTATCCCTCTAAAACTCAAGACACAGTGAAACTCAAACATAGACATACCATACTCCTCTCAGGCATTGGCCCAGCCTGCAACTTTCAAACTAAGTACAGAGTTCCACTCCAAAGCACAAATCAGTTAATTAACACCAGCTCAGCTTTGACAGCACCTTCTGGTTTTTAATGCTGTCAGCTGGTCTGCCAGCTGTTTTCTGCATGTCCCCCTGCAAACTTAAGAGGCAAGCCAGGCAACAGAGATCTGAGCACTAAACTCCTGGATTAACAGGGGTCAGATGGGGCAAATACGTAAGTAGCAGCACTCTGAGGAAGTCAAGAATGGAGCAGAGCTGCATAGAGGCCAGAGGGCAACAGCCACCTAAATGGTATTTCTCAAACTCTTACAACATTTACAAACATACCCATAAGTAGTGGCTGAAATAGGCCGAAACTCCCTAAAAATAGAGACAGGTAAATTTCTCTAACACTGACTTAAGTACAGTTAAATAAACCCTAGTATAGACCCATACGCCACCAACAGAAGTCATAAGAAAACAGGAAATAAATGGGCAAGTCAGTCAATTTTTCACCTACCCTTCTTGTGTCACTCTGCAGCATCCAAGTCACTGCCACATTCCGCACAACTACCAGCCACCAAACCTCACTGAGCAGCTGATGCACACAGGCATGTGACTGCTTCTTACATTAACACAGACTCCACTTCAGGAAAAAAAGGCTCACAGTACTAATCCTTAAAACTTATTTTCACCCTCTAGCTATTATAGAGGAGATATTATACAGCTGCTGGGGCTCTCTTATCCATATAAATTTACAAGAAAGAGGGAGAAAAAAAAAGGCGCAATAATGCCCAGCATCTTCAGGAAAGTCATCCAAACCAAAGTTAAGTGGAGCAAACCAACACAGCCAGGGCTCTGTGGTGCTGCTGGCTGTTCCTAATGAAGAACTGCCATGGGGCAGAGTTCAGACACACCCACAAGCAGTTCTAGCATGGATTTGGTCTCCCTCTGCATTAAGTAAAGTTCAAACCAATTTACCAAGGAAATCATCATCTTCATCTTCCGTGAGAAGATGATAGAAGTGCAATGAGGTGAAGCACATTCGCCCTCAACAGCTCCTCTTTCTTCTACCATAACTGCCATAAGGGGAGCCCATTCAATTCAGGCTTTCTTGTATTACTGGGCAACAGGACCCTGTGCAGTCAAAAGACAAATTGCCTCTTAGTGTCCCCTGCAAGATGATCAGCAGGCAGGAGTTGAGGAAAGCTGAACTGGAGCATACTTTAGAAGAACTTTGTTTACCAGTTCCAGGTAAGCAGGCTTCACTGCTCCAATAGCTACTCACCTAGGTTTTGGCAAGCTTGAGCCTTCAACCTTGCCAACCAGCAATGCAAAGCCTCCTCCTAAAACGTTCAACAGAGAGGCTTTTGATGTGTCCGTCGTAACTCTTTCTGTCCACTCCCCCACAAACAGCAACTCTGCTGGCGTGCAAAAAAATTGTAAGTCTCCCATCCTCCTTTACTTAGCAACCAACAAGTAGGGCCCAGAGGTAGCAAAGTGAGGAAAGCAGTTGGAGCCAAAACAGCTCCTGCTGAGTAGCCCCCCTAATTGCTCTAAACGTCTCTCTCCCTAAGCAGATACAGCTAATGAAGCGATCTCTCCACCACCCCTTCTGCTCCCAAATGACTGAAAGACAACACAGAAGCGATGGTCCCTTCTCACAGCCAGAGAAAACTGAGGGCCTCAGCGACCTATAAACGACATGTGAATATAAATGACATCCCACCCAAAACTCACACTGTAGTCAAGGCAAGACAAATAGTTCCAAATCTTCTTTTAAAAAAGAAACAAAACCAAACCAAACAACAAAAACAACACAGGACAGACCACAGCTTCCCTACTGGAACAAGTTGCCCAGAGAAGCTGTGGATGCCCCATCCCTGGAGGGGTTCAAGGCCAGACTGAATGGGGCTTGGAGCAATCTGATCTAGTGGGAGATGTCCCTGCCCAGGGCAGGGGCATTGGAACTCAGTGATCATTAAGGTCCCTTCCAACCCAAACCATCCTGTGATACTTTCAGGCCTTCCTCTCCCTGCCAGGAGTTCAAGACGATCCCCTGGTAACCTCAGAGAATAGCAGCTTCTTCTTGACAAGCCACTAGTTGCTTTGTGGGGCTGCTCCTTCAAAGCAGGGGTTCTGTTATTTACACTTTCTTCCCTCCCTTTCCCACCAGTTATTTTTGAGGGATTATGTTTCCTGTTTTCACTGCTCTGCCTCCATTAGTCATTCATCACAGCCATTAAAGTAAGGGAAGCAGAGAGGCAGACCAACACAAAGCAAACCTTTACGGTTCAGCAAGCAAGGGATTAAATGTCACCTCTTCCCACCCGCCCCAACCTAACTCTCACGCACTCTCCAAGATGCTATGTAAATACAGTTTACCCTCCAGCATAGACCCATATTCTGACAGCTTTGACAGGTCAGACATTTCAGGATGGATCAGACAGGCAACACATTCATCCTGGTTTGTGACAGCTACTTACCCTCCCCCTGGCTGATCCACTTTGGATCACTTGTTCTGGAAAACCTCTGCCTATATCTTGTACTTAAAACTGGTGCCACAACAGTTTATAGAGATGAAAGCAGAGCAATACAACTCAGATACTCCTTGTTAAGCTGTTGATTTGCAGACGCTGTTTCCCCACCACCTTAGTACTGAATGCCCAACTTTCAAAAAAACGTAGTCGGGAAAAAAAAAAGGGGGTGGGGGGGCTAGGGAGGAAGTCCTAGCAACAATTTAGGAGGATGCAACCCACAGAACTACTGCCCCTTCCTTAAGCTTTCTTGAGGAAAGTTGTAACTACTAACTCAAATGCAGTATAGTTGCTACAACTATACAGCTACTCCACAGAGCTGTAGCTCTTCTGCAGCATATAGAAGTACAGAGACCCCTGGGGGCAATAAACACATGGGGTATCAAAGGTAACATGGGAAAGCACAACTCACTTTGAGTAGATAGAGGGCAGTTCTACTGTTTTAACACCCTTTCAGGTATCTCAAGCTATCTGCTCTCCCTTCATATGTTCTTCTTTACTATAGCCCAACTCCCATCAGTCATCTGAGACTCCCAAACACACATGCTATCTAAGAAGGATAAACAATAACCATTTTAGCAGAAGTGGAGTGGTAGTAGTGCCCCCCACCAAGTCCATTAGCCCCCTCCAACAGTCCACAGGCTCCTATTCACAGGACGCACAGCTTCCCTAAGGCTGCTGCCACAGTTCCAACCTTCTCTCCTCCTCCCTCCTGGTCACATTGCAGGGCTGCCCCAAAGGTGACGATGCATTGTAGTAGCAGCAGATGAGGCAAGAGGATGAAGGGAGAGGAAAGACTGAAAAGCAAAACGTTGAGACAGGGACACAAAGACTCAGAAGTTAAACGCATTTGGGTTTTGAAGACTGCTGAGGGTATGGCTCAATTATATGGCTAAGCTGTCTAATGAGTGAGTGTGGGTTCCTGCAGCAACAAATCATATACAGGAAGGATTCTTACCCAGGCATCAGAAACCAATTAGAGTTTAATTAGGCTCAGGATAGAGAGATCAGCACCAAAGAGGAAACTAATCACATGCGAAACTGAGCCATGGATGGCATGTACAGACAGGAAACAAGGAAAGACTGGAATGGTAAAGGACATTGAGAAGGGAGAAAAACATCACAATCAAAAACTCTGTCAACACGGAGGGAAGTCAGCATCTGAGATGACTGCAGCTACTTCTGGGGAAGATACTTTTCTGCTCCCAGGTGCAGGGCAGAAATAATCTCAGTGGTCAAGACAAAAGCAACTGAAATCATAGCAAAGGATCAGGAGATAGACTAGGCTCAATATCTGACAGCTCAGATTGCACAGCTGGGCAAAAGGGAGAATTAACCCTGAAGATAAAAGCAATTTCCCAATGCAGAATTCAAGTCCTCCCTTCAATTGCATTAGGACAGGCAGGAATCCTACCAGCACTAGCTCAAAATAGGATTCTAGTCCTCTCTAACAAACTGTTGTCTATCACACTGATACACACTCTGAGGATTAAACTACGATGAGTAATGGGTGTACTCAAAGGAAGGCTTAACACTGCAGGGTTATTCACAAGAAAGTCAAGAGAGCTGTGTAGGTACTGTTCCACTCAGATGGTACGTTCCCCAAGGGCTGGGTATTTCTTTTCCCTTTGAACAGTACCGCCTTATTTCTTGATACTAGTGTAAATAGACTCATAAAAGACCAGTTTAGGGAGCTGTTGATTCAGAGCATTAGCAACTTAAGATTTTAAAGTTCTCTTTAAGAGGCAGAAAAGCAGACAGAGCAATAAAGAAGCTTTGGAAGCAATAATAATGGGGGGGTGGGGGGTGGGGAAACAACCAAGTATAAGGAGTATAAATAGACTATTGGACAGTGAAGACCTGGGCAAATCTGCTGCTGGGAAGACACTTAAAGCTTGTAGGCTTTGCTCATACACCACAGTCACAATGCAGTTGCATTCCTTTGCTGAGTAAGTACATCAACTTCTCTCACTGATCTCAGGAGAGAATGGTAATGAGACCTACCTGGATGGCTTTAAAATTTAAGGGGAGTACTGTTCGGGCAGGAACTGGTTAATAAGTCAATCTGAAACACAAATGACCTTTACTGTAAATGCACCTTTCCAAGCAGTTAAAAAACAGACAACACACACAAAAAAATCCACCAAAAACCCAAATGAAACATCAACCTACGCCTTCCAAAAAGACTCAGCACACAGATCTGCTTCGGAGAAATGTAAATAAGAAAAGCCGGTTAGTCTAGAAGTCAACCCTGTAGCACAGGAAAAATGGAATTTTTTTGTAAATTCCTGTCTCCTTTATTGTTGCCAGCTAGAGGCTGGTTTGATTTCTTAAGCAAACTCAGGGGGGAGAACAGACTGGACTTCCCTGAAATACTCTCCTGCCACATCATTTCTGTATTGTAAAGTATCATTCAATTAACAACAGTTAGGGGTAAAAGAAGTGTTGCTTGCACTATAGTTAGTGAACAAAAGTCAAAACCCTGGATTGTGCTGTGCTAGGTGCTGTGGAAACATTTGGAGAGAAAAACAAGAGCTTCCCAGTAAGGAGTCTAGTGATGAGACATAAACTATAGCTTCAGTCCATTTACATGCATCGGTAATTAAAAAATAGTTGTTTGGTTGGTTACATAAAAGAAGCTGTGGTCACCAGTATGGTGCTTCATCATTCAAGTAACCATGGAATAAGCCAACAAAAAGGTAGTAATAAAGGAAAGACAAGATGGTTATGTGGTTTTAACTAGCTTCTCCCTTTAGGCCCTACCCACTACAGGGCTCAAGCAGAACTGGTGAAAACAACAAAGGTTAAACCATACTCATCTAACCACCGTGCACAGAGATGAGCCAGGATAATGCTTACTGAGCATCAATGTTACTGAGATGTATGTGGTAGAGACCATCTTAAAGGTTAAGTTCTGCACCTAAGAACAAAAGTTCAGGGTTGAGATCCCAGATCTGTAGATGATCTCAGACACTTTATTAGGAATTATCAGAGCCTCAGTCTCCCTGAATGAGCAGGCGATTGGTAGTTTAACTTATCGCTGTTTCTGAAACACCTGCAGATCCGAAGCACAGATGAGGCCATATCAAGTTAGTCTTGATAGTGCAAGAGAAGATTCGGAAATTAAAATCCAGTTTTACCAGTGTGTATCCTTCCTCTTTTGTGCAGAAAATCCTTGACTGAGTTTTATTCTCTTCACTCCCTAGACAGATATACGATCCTTATACGTATTCTTAAGCTAACTTCCAAAACAGTACTTTGTAATGTTAGAATAAGTTATCCCTTTAAGAGTAACTGACCCTACTCACAAGTTTCACACAGATTTTAATACAATTAAAACTATATTTCAATATACTTAAAGCCCAAATTTTTTTTAAGACAGGACTCCAAGCATCTTAAAATGCTATTCCTTTCTACAGGCTTGCTTCTCTGAAAAACATTCACCCACCCAATTTTTGCTTTATCAGGAACCTGCCACATTCCAAAGGGCTGTGCTCAAGCTTGTAATGTTCTTTTCCAGGCATTTTGCTGACTATTTCAATGCCAAATACGGTCCTTTGCAGGATGCACTTGTTTGCAGGAACTCAAAACCTGAGACATTACAACAGGGCTGCACAGTATGCTGACGGGAAGAAGGAGACTGCTGTTTACTTCAATCAAAGGGGAAAAGTGTGTCACTTTGTGTATTTTTAAAACCAAGAATTAATAATTGACATTTGCCTTCACACAATCCTTTGATCCCAAAGCAAAACAAGCTGACGGGATACATATAGTAGCACAGCTGCCCCTGGGGTGAGCCACTAGACAACTGCACACTCTGTGAGGTGGAGAAGAACAGGCAAAAGAACCCGAGTTTGCCCTTGTAACAGGGAAGTAACTTCTTCCGACCCTTGCCGAGCAACTAGACTTTCTGAGTACTATCCGAGAGACCAAGTTGTAGACAGCATGATGGTAAACAGTGTAAGTGGTTTGTTACTTCTAGTTTTCCCCTATAAATAGTAACCCCTCCCCACTGCCTACAGCACCGCCTGACATCTCCCAGACACACTTGGTATGCACACAGAGATCTGACAGAATTTGACAGCAGCCTGTTTCATTTGGAACCATCTTCAAGGACATATTAAACAATGCAGTTAAATCCACTTAAATACCTGACAGAGTATCAGAATAAATCTGTTAAAAGCATTATTCTACATACTAGTTGATTTCTACAACAGTTGTATTTGTTGTAAAAGCCCTTTAAATGAATACAAAAGAAGGAAATCACTTTGGGCTGAGGTCTGGTAGAGCATGTAGACAAGATTAATGGGCCTAAGAGAAGAAACCAGCTATTTTAAAGAGAGGTTTGACAGAAGACAACCAGACCTACCTCTGTTGAGTTGTTCAAACTGCCTCAGATATTAATACTGTTTCAGGAATATAGGGAGTGCTCTGGGCACAATGAGTCAGTAGGGTGGGGCATTTTTTTCCATGTTTGTGGACTGAACAGGAACAGAAAGAGCAAAAGAAACTGGGAGTCAGGAATCTAGCACCTGGCTGCTGTACAGGCAGCAGGGCTAACTCAGAAAAGGTCACAAATCTGTGCAGAGCCAGCATCCACAGGTGAAAACACAAGTCTTATCTAGGAGTCAAGTAAACATCCTAAATAAGATTGAAAAGATGTTTCAATACTATAAGCTACCTATATTTCCTTCTGATGACCCTTGCCCCTCCTTGTTTTAGATTATGCTGTTTGGCAAAAGTCTTAGTTGCACTGTTAGGCCAGGACAATGACAATTTATATTTCAAAGCAAACGAGTGTAAGAAGGCCTAGCAATAGCCTCTAAAACTCCCCTCCCCAGAAACACTCACCAAGGGAAAATATTCACATACTACGCAGTTATAAAATATAATATTGCAGATGCCTCATTACAGTAATTACATCATAAAAAATAATATGAAATCTTAGCCCTTGAACACTCACACATAATCCCATAACCAAACGCAAATTACTTAAGGTGGTCAACTCTCCTCCAAAAGCTGTGCTGACCTGACATCCATCCAGTCCTCCTTCCAGATGATTTTTTGACTTAATCTTTTAGCAGAAGCTAGAGGCTTTTTTTAAGTCTTCATAAAAAGGAATAATTCTATCTTCTTTTCCATTTTCTCCTGGCCATGAACAGTCAGTGTATTTGCTGATGTAATAATTAAAAACATGAAGGACTTACATCAGCAACTGACACGGGAGTCAGTCATATGAACTAGGATGTCATCTGGTCTGTCTTGCAAACAATACTGTCTGTAAATATATCTTGTCCCCCATTTCCAATCCTAGCATTCCACTCAGATTTATTCAACAAAACTGACTATTTCAAACATCAGCCCTTAGGCTGCCTTTTCTTCCCACCCACCCCCCTCAACAGCAGAAACAAAGCATCTGGCTAGGGAAGAGGTACTGTGATCAAAGGATACCCCAAACCTCTTCCTGAACTCCCAAAGCAACTGGTTAATCAGAAGAGAAATTGCTAAAGTTAAACATGACTTCTCAGCATTAATGTTCCCATTGTTATTTGAATTAACAACCTCAGAGTCCCAATAGACTGGAGCTTTAAGCACACATTGTCTTTCATGGCATTATATTGTCTCCCCTCCAACACCAACCAATCAGTTGCTGCTCCAACAAAAACATTTGTGGGGAGGATGGACTAGGTCCATGGTTAGAGGGGTTTTGTGTTTTGGTTTGGGGAGTTTTGTGATTTTTGCTTGGTTTTGGCTTGGGAAAAAAACCCACAACAAAACAAACAAAATACCCTCCACAGATAAAATTCTCCAACCCCGTTCTAAGTGCAAACCTACAAATGAACAGTTGTTGGCACAACTGACAGGGCAGCACGCCACAGCATGAAGTTTTATCACCAAAGACAATTTAAGTCAAGACTTAGCCTCAAGGGACATAGTATGAAAATATTGGAAGACATATACAAACACGTGTTGTAAGACAAGGCAGCCCTTGCTTCAAATTTTAAGTAAATAATAAACAGTAGTAAAAAGTGGGAAAAAACAGTGATCAACACATAAGCAGAACCAGTCACACCAATTACAGCCATAGGCAGGCAGATTTTGAACTTGATTATTTACAGGGGAAACTGAATGAGGTAACAGAAATACAGAAATAAGAAAGAAAGAGAGTAGTAGTGGAAGAAAGTATGTGAATTGCAGGAATCAGCTAAAGGGCAAGCCTCCAGCAACAGTGTTGAGGTTTTTTGTAGGGCTGTTTTTTCTTTTTTTACAGTATTTTCCTTTAAGAGTTTATGAATATAAACTCAGCTGTAAACAGTTACATATGGAGGAAGAAGTGTCCTCCAGGAGAAATACACCATATTGGATTCTGGGACACTCGGGCTCACAAAAATTCACCTAGAAGCCCGAGCTTCAGAATCTCAAAAACCTGGTGCTGCATACTTCCTCGTTAGAACACCTGGAAATTTATTTATGCAGATCACTACATAAGATAAAAGCTTGTTATAAATCCAAGGCTGTTTTTCTTTCAAACTTCACTTTTCCTTCTTTAAATGCATTTGGAAAAAAAATCTTGCAAATAACTTGCTTCTTTACAAAGAAAGAAACACAACCACAGAACATTCAACTATCAAATATTATTAAACAAGTCTATTTGCAATATGCATCAGCCCTACATGGTAAGTGCCCATTAATGGCAAAAACAGTTTTAGCATCATGTTTCCTCAACCAGCTGTTAATCTAATTACAAGAAAAAGCTTGTTACAAAGTTTAGGTGGAACTTTATAAGGTTGCTTGTATCTTTGCATCAGTACATATCTGCACATATACTGAAACCAGTCTGAAACACCTACATACAGAATAGATTTAAGTTCAAAAATTTTTCCTCTTCAGATTTTCCTTTGCACACAGATATATATATATTCAGATCACATTTATATAACAGATAATCAAGTCGTCTTCCTTGCTTTAAATAGAGACACTGAGATTTCATACAAGTACTGAAATGGAGGACCGGCACTAACTGTGGAAAGCTGTGTAACCCTTTATCTTCAGTAGGAATTTTATTATGTTTACATTTAGAACACAAAACAGAGCAGAGCTTAGATCACATTAGTACCTATTTTAGTTTCACCAGACGGTAAGACCACAACAAATTATGTATAGGTCAGTGCTCAAGCCTGAATAAATTTGGGGTAGTCAAGGTCAGGGCTAGGGCATATTTGCTGAACACAAACATGACAGGTCAGTCACAATCAAACAGCTAAGATCACACCATGGTGTAACAGAACATACGTTTGTTGCAGACAATTGCCCAGCTGAAAGAAAAGCATCTTCTTCTGTTATCTCAGATACTCTAAAAACATAGCAGACATTTTTCTTTCCATGCATACTAAAAAACCACCTACCTAAACAAAATTCATTGTGACAGAGTCCCACCTCAGAGGACTGGACAAACTGAGCAAAAGCATATCTGATGTTTTGATGTAAACACTATTTTATCACTTTCTCTTGCTTTCTTTTTTTGCCTTGTAAGATGGCAAAGGCAGAGTGGTGCCTAAAAGAATTATTAAATAAAGTAAAAATGCTTTTCCAAACTGAATTAGTGTTTCCATAGTATCCATTGAGGAGACTTGGCATATGCATATGGAGAGCTAACACAGTTCTTCGTAAGGCAATGTTTTCACTGTCTGCTCAGTAGAGCTCACAGACAGCTCTCACACACATCTGCAGTATTGCTGCTTAAGCTGGACAGCATAAGCTACACACATGTAAGCTTTGAAACATTTATAACCTGGATCTGTGAAAACCCTATCAGCTCTTTTGAAGTCAAAGATCAAGCCCACACTTCAAAAATCATGATAACTTGAGAAATTCTGGTTCAGGTAGTTATATAGAAACATACAGCTAGTCCCACGGAGTTTTAGTCACAGCAAAACAGTCACTAGAAATTCCCCAGCATCAGCAAGTCCTGAATCAAGACCTTCCTGAGATACTGTTACAGCTCTCACGAGTAGCCATTGGTCTGTTCAACAATGACATAAAACAAATGAAATAATCCTAGTTTAAAAAAAAATCAAAATTCATTAAGGTCTCTCATTCCTTCCTTGCTAATTATTCCAAACTCTTCCTTCTTTTCCATTATGATAATATTTTTTCCTGATGGGAACCCTGACCCTTTTAGCAACACATGAAAACTCTCTAACAGCAAGCTGGCTTCAGTTCCATGCCTGCATGGTAAGAATTCATATTCTTACCACCTTACCAGGTGTTTTTCCTCGGAGGTGTCCTTCAGTGCCCCACTCCCCTGGATGTACTCAAAGGGCTCCCTTTGAAGCCAAGTTCAGTGCACCAGTATCTGCATGCCCTCCACAGCACAGATATAGGTACGACCTTCTTAAAAGAACAGTCAGTTCTTTACTTACCTTAGGGAGTGCTAGATTTTCTCCTCAGCATTATCTCACCCATTCACCTCCCTGGTGGAACTTTTCAGTACAATGCAGAATTTTTCAGTGGCGAGAGACACTGAACACAAACAGGAGTATAAAGATAGAAATCAACGTCAAATTGCAGACACTATCATGGAGCTCTCAAGCTAATAGTGGAGGCTACTAAAAGAAACATCATGGTACTATCAGCTACCTACTAAAATTCTGCTGAGATGTACCCCTCACTCTGAGGTGGAGGCTACAACAGGACCTTCCGTCTCCTACACCTTCCTGGGACACACGTCTTCGCACCTTAATATTGTCTACTCCCAAGACTTACAGACTCTACAGTGACAGGTCTACATTCTCTGGGCTATGTGTTCAAACATCACTCAGGAACACAGGAAAGTGGAAAATCATTTTCTTCAATATGCCCTGATCTAAGTTTATAAGATAAGAGAGCTCCTGCACTTGCATGAAGCAGAACCCAGCCCTCATCTGAATGACAAGAGCATCAGACCATGTAAACAGTCTCAAAATTGCAATCAGCCTCTCATTATTGTTATTCAGTACAGATCAATTCAGGAAGAGTGTCAGGCCTATAGCTCAATACTCCACCTGAAATACCAAAGGAAAACCAGGGAATTTTCTTGATCCCTATCATCAGAAGAGAGCACAGGGACCATCAGTCAGGTCTGCCAAAGGACCTTACGCTGGAAAAAACTGAACTGTTGCCCAAGTATAAGAGAGCAAGCAGTTTGCAGGCTCCCTGTTGAGGAGAGCACACGCTGGCATTTCTGAAGGCACTTGAGGACTAAACCAAATACCCCTCCACCCGATCAGATATGCGCTCATCATACAGTTCTGTATGCAACATCTGCCTTCATCATAGTCTCCCTAGGAAAGAGGGCAACAGTAGACCATGGAGCACCCAACCAGTTACTTGATTTTCAGCATACTTCATTCCTATAGGCAAATTCCTTAGGAAAGAAGCTGGCAAAGAAAAAGCTGGAAAAAAGGTTCACTTGAGCAATTATTTGGGCAACTGTTAGTCCCAGCATTTTGCTTGTGTTAAGAGTACTAGTTTTCTATCACAGAAGCAGTTCTTGAAGGCCTTTGAGGAGCACGCTTACATGAGCTGAGAGATACTTGCTCCAGCAAGTGAGGAAGTCAAGAGCATCTTTGAGACAATCCTCTGGACTTGACTAAAGTATTCTATTCATGATTCTATTATTCTTTTCCTAATATCCATCTACCTCCATATCAGGACCTATGGATGATCAATATTAGACTAGATAAGTGGTATAAGACCCAAGGCTGAAGAATGCATTTTCATCAGGACTACAGCTTGTCGGATTTTTTCCTTCTTTGCAATTCAGACTTCACTCACCATCAGTAAAACAAGGAACAGGCTGTAAGATGTGCTCTTCACTGCAGTCACTGAAGCAGTGCAGGCTGCACACCACCTATACATGCACGGCACCTTTAATCTCAACCAAGCACCGGGCTTGATAATCACCACAATCAGGCTTAGATGGAAGAATGGCAATACAAGTTTACAACAGGATGTTCTCTGCTGGTTGATCTACAAATTCAAGCAAGTAATTAGTACAATCAGCCCAAACAAATATAGCAATCCAAATACCTCAATTTCCTCAAAGACTATGATAGAGCATTGCCAGATCGAGGCATTACTATATTGTCTTAAAGTGATGACAAGGATTTCATCCCCATCAGACTGACAGAGGCCCAACGGTCACCTCAGCAGAGCAGAAGTACAGAAGATACCCAGGGAAAGGAAGGGAACTATCACACTCAATCATTCAACCTAGAAGGATTCAAACAAAAAGGACAGTCTGTAGAAGAGGTGAAGGGCAAGGATGGGGGTAACATACAGACATAGAAATCTTCCAACAGCGATCAACTTGCTTTCTCGGCATATTATTTTCTGAAATCTCATTCAGCAATGTCAGTGTTGATTGTTACAAAAAAAAAATCAGGAACACAGATAGGTTAGCAGGAATCAAAAATTATGATTGCTATGAACTGAGGCAGTTGTATGCTAACAGTCACAGAAACATGCTTTTCTGTGCCTTGGCTCATACTAAGCACTATAATCTAATCTCTTTTCGGAAGCCCTGAGCCCAGCCAGGCTGATAGGCCATTACTATCTTCCCGAGCAAAATCATACTGTGCTACGTAATTGTAGACTGCAGCAGATACAGTCCTCTGTGTGCGTATGTTACACCTCCCTAGTGACAACAGACCAATCACATTTACTTTTTAGCAGCTCAGACACGTTTGAAGCCTGATACCCCAGGGAATGAGGTATTTTTCTTCAGAACAGATTATTCTAGGAAGCTGCTGGCCCATTTTAAAAGAACACACAGATGTGACTATAGGTAACTGACAGTTTTGTTGGGTTTTTTTGTGGGTTGAGGGG
>VXBW01003046.1:991573-1002084 GCA_013400375.1 Thinocorus orbignyianus
GGGGGGGGGCGGAGTTGTCTATTTTTTGGTTTTTGTTTTTTTTAAACTATTCTAAATGCTAGAGCCTGTTACAGCCTCACCCATACTGTGGGTTCAAAAACGGGCACTCCTTATCTAGCTTTGCAGCCAAGGGAGTATATAATTTCTGATAACATAATAGCTGGCAGATATCCCATCAGAGAAGTAGCTGCATTTCAGTGTTGAGCGTAGAATACTCTAAAGTCCTTCAAAAGAAGTAAACAGGCATAGTGAGCCAAGGCTGCACAGTGCACTTCACATATCAAGAACAGGTCACAACCACAGAGGAGGTGCCGAGTACAAACATACGAGTTGCTCACTATTAAGCGACTGCTCCAAAAACTGCCTTCTTAGATTTCAGATAATACTGTATGATCCACAGCAGCCTGCTACAGTTGTTACTATCCTATTGTCACACACCAATCTGCAAGAAATTTGGGGCTTTCAGATACTTCAGAGCAAGACCTAACCTGTGCAGAAGCTCCAAAGGAGCATGGGGTGGTTTATGTATTATTTTTAAAAGAGGGAAAGTTGTGATAGATTTATTCTCCCTGCAAAATAATTCCTTCCTCCACAAAATAAATAAATAAATAAATGGGGGAGGGGGAAAGAGAACAAACAGAAGGAACAAGGATTGGTGAACTGTCTTCAAATAACAAAATAATAGAAGATAATAACTAGGCAAAGGGCCCAAAGGGCCTACGATACCAACAGGCACAACTCAGTATTATAAACCAACAGACTGAACTTTACTAATTCCCTCTTCCTACAGGGCAATAATTGTGTATTCTCGCACACATACTCCTCATGTATTCATGTAGCCATGAGCAACTAACTCGGCTCCAGCTGCCACATTTGGGCAGAGCTTTCTCGGAAACAGAGATTCCAATTACATTTGCAATACTACATCAGCCGTAACCTGGTTAAGAAAGGGTCTGAGAGATACCATTTTGGCAGCTGGGAAGAAGACAAAAGGGAGACACGCTTTTGTTATTTTAGTAACAGGAAGATTTGCAAACTGCAACCAGATTGTGTGACAGAAATACACCATGCTGGTCCTACATGGGACAGTTTTAACGTTAAAAACACAAACAGCACAACTCAAAACAAATTTAGAGAACTTACAGATTCGTGAAACAGAAGACGACAGACCAGCAGAATTTATTTACACTTTATGGTTGCATTCTAATCACATGTAATTTAAAGATACGATCAGGAAAGCAATCCACTCTGTTATCAGTGAGCTGGCCAAAACCTGCTTTGTAACTAAAGACACTCAAATTGTTGGTTTGGAAGTACCTCATTCACATGCAGTTCACCCAAGCTAACCCACGCCAGCATTTCTGTTGTCACTTGCAGTCTACCCCTTCAACTGTACAACAAAGTTGCCATTAAGTCTGGTCAGAACACCATTTCTTTTCCTACATGTGCCAGCACCAGATTACTAAAGTCAATGATATTTCACCAGGGAAAGAACAGGATCAGGTCCTTATTGTTCTTTTCTGCTTATCTGACTGGGCAGAACAAATCAAAGAGGAGACAGTCAAAAAAAACCTGCTAGTCTTGGTTTCTCTGGGGGAAAGCAAGCTCCAGATAAGCTCTGCCTCCAATCAACAGTCTGATTTTTATGAACAGCAATATGCTTCCCTTGGTAATTTAAATGGAGCACTTGTCCTCAAACAGCTTGCCAAGTCTCACCTCATTAACCTTTATGGACTGACCTCCAAAATTCCTTGAATCTGAAATACAGGTCCCCCTTGCCTCTACACGGTAACTGTTTATCCCTGAGAGGTTGGGGAGAGAGGGAGGCCATTAGAGACAGATCATGCAAGAACTGGTAGACAGATACCTGTTTCCAGGCTGTTACCGGGGCCCAAACCTTCACAGGCTTCTGTCTCCTTTGCCGGCCCAGCTTTCAGGTGGCCTGCAAAGCTGATCTTGGATTACAAATCACCTTCCCCCCCACCCCCAACACTTTTAAGGGTCAGTATCATTAGCTATAGTGTGCTGCCCAGCATTCATATAAACATTTCCTAACCCACACTTGAAGGTTTAGCAAATTTTCTAACTAAAGCTTATTTTGCACACACACACACACACACCCCCCAAGTCTGTTACTCAGGATGCCTACTTCCCATTCCACCCAACTCATTTTACTACCTTTGCTCACTCCTCAGTGAAACTTTGTGGCAGCAGTGAAAAGCAAGCTTAATGAAGGAGCGGCTGAGAACAGAGTACTTAACATTTCATCCAAGTATCCTAAACAGAGATACTAGATGAATGTGAATGCAAGCACTTTGGAGAGGTGGTAGAGCAATTAATTCCACAAATTAGTAGACTCTTATATTTCTTTGTCTCAACATTAGCTTCAGAGAGGATAACCACAAGAATCAAAAGTAAAATATTTCAGTTTTGCACCTCTGGAAGTCTGTACATAGGGTCACGTATACTCATACTAAACAGTGAAAATCTTCCAGCTTCAAACCAGGGGAGACCAAAACATCTCATTTCCCAATGTATTTCACTGCTTTAAAGTCCATCAGCTACATGCACAAACAAATCACTTCATAAGCCACAGTCAGTTCTTATATCAAGCTAAAACTAGACCTGTCTTCTCTCCATGTTTGCCTACTTGTCCACGCTGCAATTAGCTTCACTCCACCAGCCCAGTCCCTTTTTTAGATCCAAACCCTAACCAATTCTACCATGGCCATCCCCGTCCTCAGTTCTTCACTCCTTTTGCCCACCTTTGGTTCTGCAATGGAAAAACAGCTGAAAAGCTTTCACATACAGAAAAGGGAGCCAGTGCAAAAAAGTACCAAGACATCATGTTTTGCTCTTCCTTTCTCTTGTTTTTTCCTTCACCCACCTAAAAAGAAGCCTCCATGTCAGAGGAGGTAGTGCAGTGGGGCAGGCAGTAAGCCTGTGGATGCTCTCAACTATGCCTGAGAGAGCAGGACCACAATTTTGTACAAAACAACAACTTATCTGCATTTTTTTCCACTGAAACCATTTGGGCAGAGGCTGGCAACTATGAAGCAGAATGGATGCACAGTTCACACACAAATCAGTTCAAGTGCTTCAACGACATACCAGTACTTTTAACAGTCAGCAAGTACCACAGGAGCAGCTCACCGAGCCACAGACTTAATATTGTGGTTCCACTTGCTTACACATTTCTTGCTAAAAATGAAAGCACTATCATCTTGTTGTGTAGCATTCACTGTAATGCTTTAGGATCTAACCTCTGGTTCTCTGAAATTACCTAGGTCCCACTGTTTTGGCATACAGAACAGCGTTCTAGTCTGGGTCGTCACAATATGGATGCTGCATGGATATCCATATGGTTCTGTTGTGGCTTCCCTTGGTCCTAGCCATGAGTTCCTATAACATTCCCAAAGTTCAAGGGTGCACTGATACTATATTTCACCTGCCCAGTCACAGGTCTCCCTGGTAGGCCCTAGTGCAGCAAAAGCAGCTGGACAAAGAGGACTCATCTCTACCACCAGACACTTTTAAGCTGTTGGTAATTACACAGGGATGACAAGCATCTTTCTACCTAACCCATTACTTGCAAAATTCATAGCTCTCTGTCTATTTACTCCACAGGAAAGCCAGTCCCACTTTGATATCTCTGTCATGGACCACAAAAATGAGTTTCACACAAACAGATCAGGTGACCTGAGTACTCTCCAGGGCTTCCCAGTATCAGGCAACTACTATCTGGATTGGTTTACACTCTCATTTCAAGGGCAGGTGCTTTGCGATTACAGAAGACCCTGAATGCTGGGGTGGGAGAAACTTCATCATCTAGGGTGAACCAAAGTAAAGCAAAAATAAAATCTATCTGCATCACACTACTTATGTAGGCCTGAGGTAAAGATTATTAACTGTTTGTGGAAGAAGGAGCAAAACAAACAAACAGGCCTGCAGAGTCTGCTATTATCATTGGGGATATAAAGCACAAGCTCCATAGGTTCCACTGAACTCAGCTGGAGGGAAAGAGAAATCTGGCAGTGAAAGAGAGGGAGCTCTTCACTCCCCCAGACTAAGAGGGGAGTGGTAGCACAAGCAGCTTGATAATCTCAAAAGCCACTAAATCGCTGGAAAGCAGGGAGGGGGCTGTGTGGTGGTTAAACACCATCCTGTCGTCAGGACTCCTAGGAAATCCACTGATCGTGACAGCAAAGGATTAAACATGTTTAAAAAGTAATAGTAAAATGAACTAAACAAGCGTCAGAGAAAATTTAAGCCTCACTCCTGACCCAATGTAAGTCACAGACAAGAGGACCTGTGGCCAGCAGCCCTTAAAATTACCAAGAGAACTTATAAAAGTTCCAGCATTTCAGATCCTCAGTAGGAAGAATCACTACACAGTGGACTGAAGTCTGCCTCAGTTGCTCAAAGGAAACTTGCATTTACTAAGCAGCAGCAATAGAACTGGTCACAGGTCGCCTTTGTACTGTTAAAACATTGCAAAGCACTTCTCTAACTACACCTTGTAAAGCCCACAGAATACAACCATGGGTGGAAGAAGTGCAGAACTAAGAAACTTGTCCAAGATCTCAGAACATGCAAGTAATTCAGGATCAGACGCTTGCAGAAACAGGTATAGAACAATGTCCTTCTATGATGACACACTGCATGACTTTAGGGGCTTTAAAATTAAGTAGTGTCAAGGATTATCTTAAAAGAAGGGAATTCAGATGCTCGCCTATCTGGCCAGGCATTTACAACGTACAAAAACTGAAAAATATACAGCCCTAAGTAAGTATGCATTTTAAAATGTCATTCTGCTTAGCTGAGATAATGGGAATTTTGAGTCTTGCAGTTCACATGCATAGATAAATTCCAGCACCCTTCCCTCTGTCTACACCAAACTCACTAAAAATATAGGGAATGCTCCATGCCCTTCAGAAAGGGCTACTCAGCACTCCCACGCTTAGTAGAAGCAAAACTACATAAAAATTTACTCCCAATGGAATTAAGTTACACATGTCCCTGAACTGATCTTTATATTGACCATTATGGCAGTTGGTAGGTTTCTATAGAGAGAGCTCAGCAGAACTCTCTGGAGAGCACTATCAAGTCCTCTCAAGTGAACAGAAATCACTATGGGGACACTTTTAAGGAAGCAGCTTTACAGGTCAATATTATCTATGTGGACTCCAGATAGTTTCCATGTTGTTATGCAGACAGATAAAATGATTTCACACGGAGCTATGAAAAAGCACTCACTGATTTTATGAAGCAAGCCATAAAGCCAAGAAACAATTCCAGTGAGCTCCTCAATTAACAAACTGTTAGTAGTTAAAAAACTGATCCGAACCAAGGCCATTGCAAGGCCTCATCACTTTGTAACAGCACTATGTAACTCTCCCCTTAATTATAAGCAGAAATGCGCAATGGACAGCTTCTCTTGTATCTGTCTGCAACTAATGTTTAACAATAGACAGAATTATAAAAAAATCTTGTTCTTCTTCTGCAATCACAGTAAAAAATACTCCAGCTTAATGCAAAGTTAAAACGTGATTTTTATTTTCTATTCCCACTACAGGAAATTAGTGATACATAATTCATCCTAACATAAATATCTTTGCTCAGGCTCCATTAAGTACATTTAATAGAAAGTACAGTTATTACCAAATTTTGTCCCTGAAGCTCTCATTCTGCTCCTTGGGAAAAACCAAAAGCCTACTACCTTAGTCTAATTTAAGGTTTTTGATAACCCAAGAACCCAAATTCAAATTTTGGCTTGGATCCCATTCACTTATGAGTCAGCTGACATCCTTCTAGTCCTTTTTCTGTAATATAAAAGTAGGAAATTATCACTTGACTGAACTCAAGAAAGAATATGGACAAAACAGCATGTTTCTGCTGGTCAGGCTCAAGATACACTGGGACAGCAGATCCAAACAGGAAGTTCACATTGCACCTGTCCACAACGGAGTCAGCATTATTATGGCCAGAGTAATGAAAAACAAAGCCAGCAAGCATACAAAAATCTGAACGCACAAAGAAGCCAAATACTATTTAACAAATCCGACTTGATGCTAGTTAACATTAAGGCTGGCCAGAATCTGCTGTGATTCAAACTTGCACTCTCTGTTCAAGTAAAACTTTAGGGAAGCCTGGCAGAACCAGTGACTAAACCACAGGTGCAGAAAAGGCTGGCTGGATTTGTGAACTGCTTTCATACCACGTGGTGGTGAAGAACAGTCCTCATCAGAGCATGAGAGTTGGGAATGACAGCCAGCTAATTACACAGTGATCTCTCGTGTCTTTTGTTTGTTTTATAAAAAAGAGGTTCTGCCAATTGGTTTCACATGAAAATTCTTCCTAATCAGGAAAGAAAGAAATTTTATATAAAACGATGCTCAGTAGGAATTAATCAGACACACAATCCTCCTGAAAGCATAAGCCTTTTTGGTTAAGTAAAAAGTTGCCACCAGCTAATGTGCAAGACAGTAATGATTAGCCATCTGGTGAAGGTTCCTGCTAAGCTTGCCATGTTACCCCCCTATGCTGAGGAAAGCAGAAGGTGAATCAGTTACATTCTGTCCTTGTCCTTGCCTGCAATTGTGTGGTCATCCTTAGGAACAAGACACAAAGCTTTCCAGCACAACCAATAATTGCAACTGTTCCGATTTTCAGCAGGCCTTTTTTTATTTTTCCTCAATCACTGTGCGCCAGCTAAATAATTTAAAAATTATCTATTGCCTTTCTGAAAGCTGAACATATCCTCAAGCTTTATCAACCTTTGTTATTTTTGCCCCTTTGTTTCCTTCTGCAAAAATTGCAACTGCCAGGAGGCTTCCCAGTCATCTAAAGAGCATCAGTAAACAAGAGCAGAGACAGATGGCTGCAGCTCAGTTTAAACCAGCACAAGATCCAGCCTCTCCCCTGCATTGCAAGTACTACCCATAAGACACAAACATATGCATAAAACCAAACAAGAATGCAGTAGTCCTAGATAGAAAACAAGTATGTATATACAATCTGACAAGGAAGAAGTCACTGTGAGGACAGGGTGCTGAGGTTTCATGTGCAGTGAACATCCATTACAGCCATACAGCCTTCCAATAATACAACAACGGGATGTCAGGATGGTGGGGGGCAGGGGAAAGTTCCCCCTCCATTGTTGCTCCCAAAAGTATTGCTAGGAATGAAAGTAAAATCAGGCACCTCCTTCCAGCAAAGTTACTCTTCTGAGAACTAATACACCAAACTCACACCATCTGAGAACGTGACAACCTCTCTGACAGGCCTCTCAATTCACCTACTAGTCAGAAATTCAGTCACATTGACGAATGACATGTTAACCTATTATTAAAATGACAGTTCAAAGAGACAAAGAAAACCCATAAGATAACTCACAGCTTTAGAATTAGTTATAGAAATGTATCAAGACAATCATATTGGGGTTTTTTTTTTTAATTCTTGGTATTTGTTTGTTTTTCAATTACTGCCTAGAATGCTATTGGTGTTAGCACAAGATACTGTTTATATTATGTGCCTTGCCTTGCTAAAGAGATTCAGATGTTCACAATCAATCAATATTTTGATCTGATTCAATGTAGTTCACTGTTTGCCTCTTCCACCAACTCTAAATCCACTGCAATTCCACAGACACACCTGCATGCCTGAACAGCTTACAGAAGAACGGGTTCAAACACTGCCCATTCTTCCCCAAACAAAAATTCTGACTGCTGAAATTAAACTAACAGGTCTCCCTCGGGGCTTCCTGATATTCCAAGTTCTTTGGCTTAGTGATAGCAGAAAGCTTCAAGAACAGGGTTGCACAATCATCACCTCCAATCAGCTCTAATTGAAGGATGACACGAGACAGAACGAGAAACTAGCACTCCAATTAATACAGACAGGAAAAAACAAGATTGTGGGAGCAGCATCATTATTGGTAAAGCTCCAGCAAAAGCCTCAGGTTGTAGCATGTTGGCATACTACCGCCTCTGAGGTAGAGTTTAACTGCTCCTCAGTGCAAGAATACAAGGGAAGGAATGATTTGGTGGTGAATACTGAACAGTATTCACCCTTTTTACCTCAGTGTTTACACTGAAACTTTAAGAACTGATCCACATGGCACTCTGTTGATCCTCTCAAGAGGAGCCTGAATCAACCCTTCTGGGAATCAAAATCTGTATTCCTAAAATGTAGTCTGACATATATTTCTGCAGGACCTTCCTAAAAGAGGACAACTACAAAATCACCACAGACTTCTCTCATTAAGCAGCTGCCCGCTTAGAGCAATTCACCCAGACTCACCTGTAAAAGCTCTCCCATTCATGTTCATGATGCTATTTCCTGCTCCATACACTTAAAAGACTACATAAAAAGCTGGTACACACCTGTATCCCCGTGGAAGCAGCTGTCCTGGTGACATCTCCCAGAAGGCAAATCTCCATCACTTGGCCAGATCTGTCCTGTTTTTCGTACACCCACAATAGTGGCCTCAGACACAATGACCTGCTGCTGCCTGTGTCGTTTTTGAGACTGGGGGGTCGGTGGACTACTACTGTCAAAGGACTGCTGAGAGTTCTGGGAGGGAGAACGGCTTTTATCTCGATACATGCGGTAAGTGGTGGGGCTAGGGGAGACATGGCTAGACTGCCCTGAAGAGAAGTCTTCCTCACTGGAGGTAAGGTTCTCATTAGAGCTACAATCAGGAGTATATCCTCCTCCGATATCTTCAAAACTCCTGGGGGAATAAGATCGCCTGGGCCATGTTAGATGTTTTTCCTGGTCAGTTGTGCCCTGATTTCGCAGAATAGGTCCTTTCCCTTCTCCTTCCCCCATCATTCCACCAACATAGATACTCTGATATGGTTGAAAGTCCATGGGCTGCCAAGGTGAGCGGTTGCTGCCGTTGGCATTAATCAGGTTATCTTTGAGAAACCTGGGGTTCAGTTCAGCATCCTCATATTCTCCATCATAGCCAAAGCTGCTCTCCGAGGACCTTCCCCTGTAAGCAGGCCTCTGGAACTCGCTGAAGCTGGGTACCATGTTAGAAGGGAGGGAGTGCAAAGACTTTTTGCGTTCCATTTGCATGGCTTGGCTACCAAGGGAGCTTATTTTATCAGAAACATCTTTATCGTTGACCTTTACTAGACCCTTCTCATGATGATACTCCATGTTCACATAAAAGGGCTTTTCAACAACATCCTTGTTATCTCCAGAAGAATGTGAATTAACCTTTTTAATCCTCTCAAAATTTGACCTTAGGGCTGCCACACTGGTGCTGTTTCCTCTCTCCTTAGAAATAGATTCAAATGGTCCCTCCTTCTCAGCAGATCCCACCAGTCTGCGAGTGGAAGCCGATCTGTGTTTTGAAGGAGAGCCATCTGTATCACAGCGATTCTCCATATCTTCTACAACTCTCTTCAGTTTCTCTTCACCATAGTACTTACACCTGTCCTGTTCTCCCTCTCCATGATGGGGGCTGTCCAAAGGCGACAGGTCTGACCCATCACTCTGGGTAGACAGCTTCCGCAGAGAGGGTATCCTAGGTTTGAACTTTTCCTCCCCGTGGTGTGACTTGCTTTTTTCAAATTCGTCTTGGTCAGCAGACTGGTGATGCAGGTCTTGGATCTGCTGCTCTGCACCCCCTTCAGGCAACTGAGAAGCACGCTTAAAACCCCATCTCTGTCTATCATAGCTTTTTTTCTCCTTTGCCAGAAGAGTCTGCAGATAAATCATGCGGAACCTCTCCTTGTTGACCTCCATCTCCAGTCTCCGAATAGATGCTTTGCACATCTCCAGCTCCTGTTCAATGTCTCCCACAGATTTCAGCTCCATTTTAGGAGGCTCAGAGTCTGCAAATTGTGCTTTCCAAGCCTCCACAAACCCCACAGGATCCACCATTTTGCATACAGGAGTAAGTAGAGAATAGGGGAAGGAGGCTGGAGAGAGATAGGTGGAGAGAATAAACCAACCGGATCTCACATGTAGAAGCAGAAACAGCTCCGGCAGGGTCAACTCAACGCGTCTCTTTCACGGTCCATGCAGAGAAAGCGAGAGGCAACAGCAATCCTCGGAGCAGTCTCTCCTCCCCGTCTCCTTCGGCTTTTGCCGGCCCCAGCCCCCCGTACGCTCGCTACTCTCTCCCCAGCATGACTGATCTTTCGCTAGCGAACAACAATGCTCCCACCCCGGCGATCCCAGAGCACTTCAAAGTGGGTGGACAAAGGAGCAGGCTCGGGGCGGGGGAGGGAAGGAAGGTAAATATCGCCCNGCTCTGGAGTGCTCCGCTCCGTCCTCCCCTCGCCAGCCCCCGTGTTGTGCTTTCTCTTTCTCTCTCCTCCTTTCCCCCTGCCCCTTTCCCTGTCTCCTCCTCCCGGCTATTGTGCTGTCCTCCGGGCGCACACGCTCTCCGGAGCCTCCGTGCAAGAACGGCGAGGCAGCGGCGGGTCTGGCGGCGAGCTCTGCCGCTACCCTCGGGTGCCCGAGCGCCCCCCGGCCCCGCGGGAGCCCCCTCG
>VXBW01003048.1:1540-20167 GCA_013400375.1 Thinocorus orbignyianus
GTGCACTCAATCCCACTGTCTATGTCATTGATGAAGACATTGAACAACAGTCCCAATTCAGACACCGTTTGTCACCCGTCTCCATCTCGACATTGAGGTGTTGACCACTACCCTCTGGATGCAACCATCTAACCAGTTTCTCATCCACTGGATGGTCCACTCATCAAATCCATATCTCTCCAGTTCAGAGAGAAGGATGTTGTGTGGAACCGTGCCAAGTGCCTTACAGAAGTCCACATAGATGACACCCATAGCTCCATTTGCTTTCTTAAAATTCATGGTCCTGACTTGACTCTTTGCCTGACCCGTATCCCTCAGGACTCAGAACTCCACCAGTGCATAACAACTGCAGCCCAGGCTGCCTCCAATCTTGACATCACCAACCAGCTCAGTTGCACTGGTGACCAACAGGTCCAGTATCGCATCCCCTCTGGCAGGGCTGTCTATACCTGGCTTCAGAAGTTACCCTCAATGCATGTTAAAGGACAACATGTTGAGGACAATTTATTAAGTCACTAATTAGGCCGGTAGCTGTTCAAATTCATATGACTTCACTTTATTGTACAGCTACGTGACATAATGCTCAATTGTCTCATACGCCATCTGCTTCGGTGTCAAGATGTGTTTTCTTTTCCAAGTGAAATTCTGTTGTCAATTGCAGCATTCTTGACATTTCTAAATGTCTTTGTTGAGAAGTTTGTGGTCTACTTCGTGTTTCCACAAGAAGGTGTTGCTGATCCCCACCAGTACTATGGGAGTTGCTGCTCATGGCAGCAGGAGGGATCGCTCACCCTGCCATTTCTGCGAAGCAACCTAGAAAATTCGGAAGCTTTCTCCCAGTTCCCTGCCAGTTTCACTTCTGAGTGAAGGACTCAGATGGCTTCACTTTCTCTACTTGCTGTTTTGTTCTTCGCTCGCTCTACACATTCAATCTTCTTCTGACACTTCGTGCAACTATGGCATCAGAAAAATTAACGCTGTTTGTGAGGTCTTAGTGCCTTCATAGGTCAGGACTGCAAAGAGTTAACACATGGCTGAGATGCACAACTTATGGATTTCACTTTAATCCAACACGGACTGGCTGTGTGCTGTACTATATCATAGTGTGTACTGTACTCATTCTGTAAGGGGGAACATCTCCTTAGGCAGCAGTTGTACACAAAACAGCGTGTACACGAGCTGAATGTGAATGAACAGTGTGAGATGCTGCAAAAATAATTAAAAAAAAAAGGTTGTGGGGGGAAAGCTAGTCTTATTCTTTGGGGTACTAAAAGTAAGGCCATTTGCAAGACTTGGGGAAGATGGTACTGATCCCTGGAAGTGTTCAAGGTCAGGCTGGATGGGGCTTGAGCAACCTGCTCTAGTGGGAGGTGTCCATGCCCATGGCAGAGGGGTTGGAACTCAATGATCTTTAAGATCTCTTCCAACCTAATCTATTCTATGAGTCTATCATTTTCATTTTGGTGTAGCAAAACCTAAGAAAGATGCAGGCGTATTTGAAAGCTTTCTGGGGAGAAGAAGAAGAATCAAAAAGTCTGGAGAACCAACAACAGACAAGGATGGGTTAGAGGCACAATTGCCATCAGTGTAATTTCTGAAGGTACTTCCCATTTGCAGAGCTGCAAGAGTGTAATTTTTGAATTCTTGACTCAATCCTTCCAACCCACAAACACCAGCATGTCCTCTTGGGAAAACTTCTAAAGATCCCAGTGAGCCGTAGGGAATAGGCAGGAAAAGCTGCCTTGCTGAGGGCTCATTCAGAGTGTTTGTGTGGGTAACGCAGGCTACAAGGATGTTAATAATTCTCTGCAAGATTTTTTTCCCCTCTTACATACTCTTTTCAATAGCTCAGCCTAATTGCACCTGCAGAGGGTACCTAACTGCATCTTGAGGATGCTCAGACATCTATTAATGTCCTTGTACCTGACTAACTGTGCCTTAACAGTACCCTCAGGAGCAAACAACACAGAGCAACTCTTTGGCCTGATTCTGCAAAGCCGGGGCCCTCTAATTAGTCCCAGTGATGGTCTGTGGATGAAAGCAGCCTCAGATGGCTGGCAAAGCTGGTGTAACCCAAGGCAATGACAAGTCCCACCTGCCAAGGATGAGGCTGCAGAATTCTCCAGTAGCAATGGGAGAATTTGGTTCGTTAAAGCTTCCAGGATCAGGTCCTGCATAGCTTTCATAATGTATTTAAATAACTTCTCTTCAACATTAGGGGAAAAAAAGAAAAAGAAGCAGTTCGTAGGGTACAGAAAAAGGTCACAACAGCACTTACATTTCAACAGGAGGTAATTAACATATCATTTGGCCTTTCATTTGTCAGTTCTTATAAAGTGATGTGCATGGCCAGCAGTTATACAAGGACTCTGCTGCACTAACACGAGCTGAGAAAAGTTTTACGAAGAAACCCTAAAAGCTGCACAGAGGGGTTCAGGTTCAAGCTGAGCATACATACAGAAAGTTTCTTTGTGGGGCACTTCCCATAAGAAACGTTCGTGGAAATAAAATATACATCCAACAATTCATGTTCTGTTGGCCCATATGCTCCTTCACTTTGATGCCACAGTGAGGATGCAGGACCTACCAAATTTCTGCTCAGTGAGACACACCACTGGAGGATTTCATATTCAAAATGTGCAGTTAAATACATGTCTCACTTCAAACACATATCTCCCTTCAAACCCTGAAGTCAGCAGGACCACTGATGTGCCTGAATTCCTTCCTGAATGAGGCTGCAAGCAACAGTTTTCCCACCTAGTTTAGCTAAAGATGAAGCTGAGAGATGAAGCAAGGTAGCAGACGACGTATTTTGGGTTGTCTGACCAGCTCTCATCATCTTGGCAAGCCCCACTCACTGCCCACCACACATGGAAAAGCTGGCTAAATTTGGCTCTTCTCTATCCCAACACAAACAGTAATGAAATTGCATGATTTTATCACTGCTGCAGCAAATGTTTGCTAGGGACTTAAAGTTAAAATGCGTCTTCTGGACTCTGAAAACTCTATCATTCCATTTGTTTTTAGACAGAAGCATAATCTGTGTCGTGGTTTTAACCCCAGGTAGCAACAAGGACCACGCATTCATTTCCCCCAACCCAGCAGGATAGGGAAAAGAGTGAGAAAAGGGGAAAAAAACTCTCATGGGTTGAAATGAAACAGTTTAATAGAAGAGTAATGGAAGAGAAAATAGTAATAATAGTAAAAGAATGCACAATATTGTGATGCAATACAATATCTCACCACCCAATGACTGATTGTCCAATGCATCTTGAGCAGCGATTTCATGCTCCTGCCCCCCAGCCAGCCCCAATTTATACACTGAGCAGGATGTCTGTGGTATGGATTATTCCTTTGGACAGTTTGTCCTGTTGATGCTCCCTCTCAGCTTCTATGGGAAGCTGAAAAATTCCTTAACAGAAGCATTGCTTAGCAGCAACTAAACCAAGATGTGTTATCAACATTATTCTCATCCTAAATCCAAAACAGCACCCATCAGACATGAAATTAACTCTATCCCAACTGAAACCAGGACAATCTGAAAGCAACTTTTTCCTTTAAAACTGTCATGCTGCCACCCTGAAAGCCAGCAGAACAAAGAAGTATTTCAAGTGATTTCGGGGACTTGTACATCTGCGCGTTTTGCAAAGAGCAAGTTTGTAACAATCTGTTGAATTTTCCAAAATTATAATGAAACCAACTTCAGAATCCTAGCCTGTGTCCTGCTTGATTACATCTCAGCATAGCTGTATACGAAAAGAAAAAAACAAGAAAAGCTGGTGGGCTTCTAAAAGGAAGGGATCAAAGCTCTGGTTCATAAGGTTCTTAAATTCATGCTTAATTTTATCCGCCTGGGTTTAAACTTCAAAATCCAAGCCCAGGAAAATGCAGGCAGTCAGCTTGCAAAACAAATGTACCACGCTGAAGGTAGGCAGGAAGGCAGGCAGGCTTAGAGGCATATTTTATTTCTGCATGTATGTAATGTTAAAATAGTGTAATTTACATGAAAACTGCCAATTCAAATGTGAAGATACAAAAGCAAGGTACATCTTTTTTGAAGGACAGCAGCCAATACTGCAGTCAAAGTGCATTTTTCCTACAGGTAGAACAAAGATCTCAAGCCACCTTGAAGACAGCTGCTGAGTCCATTGATATTATGAAGTCAAATATTTGAATTTCCAATCCAAACCCAGTCTATTTAGCAACTAAGATATTTGATAGAATCCGTCTGTTTTTCTTTTTGTTCAAATTGTTTGAGTTCAGAGGGTTTATTTGGAAGACACAGGCTTAGTGTCATCATCATAATCCATAGCATGACCAAGAGCATCTCCCAAGATCTGTGAATAACCTCAGTCCAGTCTTAAACCATCTATAGGGTGTTTTTTTTTCTTTTTCTAATCAGCAAAATCATACTGAGAATATGCTTTATCTAAAGCTGTTTTGCACAGCTTGAGTAAATTGGAGTGAAGGAAAAGCTGCAATCATTCAAACCATTCATTTAAAGAGATGTTGCTCCCCTCCTTCTTCTCTACTGCTCCTCTAAAACTCATTTATGAAGTATTTTTCCACTTAGCTCTCCTCTTCTTTCCTCTACTGTCTCCAACTGTAGATGTCTGTGCTTTCATTGATGTGGGACACAAAGCCCAGGAAAGGCCTTACCAAGTGAGTGAGAAGCAATTGCTTTCCAACACGTAACACTGCCCACACCGAACGTACAGCTGGGATTTTCCATGATCCTCTCATTGACTGGCAACAGCAATAAGGCTTGAGTCATAAGCTGCATGCACAACTCCACTGCTTCTCAAACTTATCACCAAGTCTTTCTTAAACTTACCATCAACTTTTTCTTACGCTTACCACACCAGTCAAATTTATCCCACCACTTTTATCAGCTAAGTTTCACTCACTTAATTCAGTAGGTACTTTTTCCAGGTCCCCAGGTAAAGGTTTCCTTTATCCAGGTCCCCAGGAATTCTCTGTAGACCTGCACGAGAAATATACACTCTTTAAACACCTCAGCATAACATGTGCCTGTTTCGTCCACCCACAAACTAATCCAGAGATGGGCTGTGGTGTGGGCTGGACCGAGGTTGTCCCACAAATCAGGGGAATTCAACTTCAGTTCATCACAAAAATAGCTAGAAATACGGACTGACATGATCGGGGTAGAGCAGAGATGTGAGGAACAGCTTCAAATACAGGAGCACGTAAGTAAACACAGTAGAAATAATAGGTTTTGGAGATGTAGCTGAGATGTCAGTATTAATGCACTGAAGAAAGAGGAAAGATGGAAGAGAAGAAAAGGGATGAGGGGAAAACAAGGCTGCAGGTGATGGGTTACATGGAACATCCCTGAGGTGTCCTGGATGGTCTGCAGGGAGCAAGGAAAGTGCTGGGAAGCCCAGAGAGAAGGCTGGTGCAGGATCCTCCTCAAAAGAAAAGGAAGGTGTCCTTTCTCAGCATTTGGGATATTTGGGCAGCAAGAGGATATGAATGCCTGGCCCTGTAAATACTGTAGAGAAAGGAGCAGCAGCCCAGCCCAGCAAACACTCCTGTTTCCATACAGCACCTCACACTAACAAGTAGTCCCATCAGCAAAGGCTGAACATGAGCAATGTGAGACATCTGCAGGTATTGTAGATTATGCCATTCTTGCACCCTTGGCTGAAGAAGCACAATTTTTCCTTCATTTCCTTTCATTTATTATGTGAAAAGATGTATTTATTTTCATTTCATTGCTCCTAAGTACCACTACACACAGAATTGCCCTGCCCCTGCCTTAAGATTTCCTCAGTAAATGAGGAAAATTAAAGACTGAGCAGTTCCCACAGTGTCTGTAGAAGGATTTTACAGGATTGGCCCTTCTCCTGTAGCGCAGTGACGAAGAGAGGCAGGCTGCACAAAACTCAAAGAATAAGGATGTGCTGCACAGAACAGCTGATTTGGTATTTGTGGTGGCACCAGGGAGGCTCTGAGCAGCTCAGAGAATCACTCGTCCCCGCCAAGGACTCAAGAGCTCTGACTGCAGATTAGGACAGGGAATTTCCTGCCCCAGCTGTGAGGGCTCTGATTCCAGTAGCGGTGGGGAAGTTACCTTGTGATGGCCAATGTCATTCCTGCTCCCAGTTATCCCTCACCACCCCCACTCTGAGATGTTCCCAAGCTCTTTGCAGGAGTGACTGAGTGACCTATGCAGCAACTGGTTTAGTTGCTGGTTTGCAACTGGTATACTGTAATAAGATAACCCCAAATTGCTGCCAGTTTCCCTTAATGCATCAGCCCACAACCTCATTATGGGCAATCTCTGCTGCTACATGAGGAGCTGTGCCACCTCTACAAGACAGATACCTTCAAGAAGTGGCTTGGTAGGTGGCTGTAGGTCACTAAGGGAAGCCATCCCCACTTGTGAGTCAAGCTGTGGCTAATTCCCCCAGGGACAAAGCCAGTTTGAGAAGCTGCTGTTCACTCTCAAACACCTAGACACACATTCACACTCCCACCCCACCCCAGAAGCGACCTCCCTCAACCACGCTCTCTCAGCTGCCTTGTGAGCATGGTCTCAAACCTGTGAACTGACTGATAGTCCCTAGGACTCCTTTTCCAGTGCAAGGAACAAAACAAAATCTTAACAAAATCTGTTGTCACTGGGTAATAACATAAACTCACAGCCTTAGGCTGCATGACATTCAAAATGAAAAATATTTGTTTGACAGAAATTCCCCTAATTTACTCTGAACCACAACATACATCCCAGGTACAAGCTCATACAAGTTTTCAGATGGTCCTTGTCTTACATGAGACACCTGTGGTCGGAAACCACCCTAACATCTTGGATCGAACCTATAAAGTGCCATAAACCCATGCACCAAAAAATCTAAACCAAGATGCTTTTTCCCCTTTCATTGATAACTGTCAATTGAAAATATATGAGCAAGGCCTTGAAGTGACTCCAACCGATGTAACTGAAACATCAAATTTGAAGCACGGCACTTAGTACCTTTTACTTGGACACCTACAGAGAACATTATCAAAGTCGCTGGTGGGAGACGTAGCTGCACACACAAAGGCTTGTGCTCCTTCGTGGCAGGACCTGCACACACATTCCCCACTCCTCATCCCACCACATCATCACCCTGGCACTAAAGGTAGCTCTAAGAACAAGGGAGGTCATCCTGCCCCTCTGCTCCGCCCTGGTGAAGCCCCACTTGGTACTCCTCAGTTCAAGAAGGACAGGGAACTGCTGGAGAGTGTATAGCAGAGGGCTACAAAGATGATGAGGGGACCAGAACATCTCTCTGATGAGGAAAGGCTGAGGGACTTGGGTCTTTTGAGTCTGGAGAAGAGAAGGCTGAGGGGGGATCTGGTCAATGCTAATAAATACTCAAAGGGTGAGTGCCAGGAGGATGGGGCCAGGCTTTTTCCAGTGGTGCCCAGTGACAGGACAAGAGGGAATGGGCACAAACTGGAGCATAAGAAGTTCCATCTGAACATGAGGAGGAACTTNACTTCTTTCCTGTGAGGGTGGTGGAGCCCTGAAACAGGCTGCCCAGAGAGGTGGGGGAGTCTTTTGCCTCTGGAGATATTAAAAACCTGCCTGTATTTGTTCCTGTGCAACCTGCTCTGGGTGACCCTGCTCTGGCAGAGGGTAGGACTAGATGATCTCCAGAGGTCCCTTCCAACCCCAGATCATTCTGTGATTCTATGATTTACGTCTCACTCCCGATGTCGGAGACGTTTCTAACCATGAACCCAACCCAAGATCAGAGGAACCTTTTTTGTTTTTCTGGTTGCAAGTGTAGACTTAATTCCAGGCTAAATCTCTGCATGACAGATTTCTCCTAAAAGAAGAAAATGTGTTTGTTGTTTGTTTTTTTTTTTTTTTAACTTGTAAAAGTAATCTTAGCCCAAAAAGTAGGTCTATCATAGACAGGTGATAAGAAGGACTGACCTTGGAGAAAAAAAAACATATTACTACATTGACATTCATTCCATCACTGTCTGATAAAGTTCTCACTCTGTTCTCTAAATTCTCCTGAAAAATGCCTCACAAAACCAAGCTGCACCATTGCTGGTACTTCTAATATTAAGACCACGCTACAAGAAAACTTTCTCAAAAAAAAATCCAGGTCACTGTAAAGCTCATAAAAAAAGGAAACCACATCACAATCTGTTTTCAGCCTGATTCCCTAATGCATAGCAAGATAGGCATCAAGGACTTGGGAAGCCCTCAAATTAGCTCAGCTTTGTTTTGTTTACCCAAAATCAGTTCAGTGAAAACCGCACAGTCGCAGCCAGTCGACTGATTAAAACAGATTATGGTCTCCCAGTCTCTTTCCACAAGGCCTGCAGTCATCCCAACCTCCCTGCTATCTCGCCAGCTATCTGTGTTCTGGCTTCTTAATCCAAAACCAGGCTCTGCTTAGCATCCACCTGTAAACACCTTCCCAACTACCCAGTCTTAGGCTCTGGAATTATATCCTCAGCCTCCGGAGTTTCATCTCCATGGTTTCTCACCAAGATGGCATTCTGCTGAAATCTTTTGGGCAGGAAATCTAACCCTGCTCATTTACAAACCAGCCAGAAATGCTGTTGAGCATGTGAGCACAGATAATATCATCAACATTAAAAGAACTTGCTTAGAACTAATGATGTTCCTTAGTGCATTTCTAGTAAGGCCTTACATCAGTGAAACCATGAGAAGGAACTACCCAAGATGAGATAGAGAGATGGGGAGGGACTCTTGATCAGGGAATGGAGCAATAGGATGAGGGGTAATGGATTTAAATGGAAAGAGGGGAGATTTAGACTAGATCTCAGGAAGAAATTCTTTGCTGTGAGGGTGGTGAGACTCTGGAAGAGGTTTCCCAGAGAAGCTGTGGCTGCCCCATCCCTGGAGGGGTTCAAGGCCAGGCTGGATGGAGCTTTGAGCTACTTGGTCTGGTGGGAGGTGTCACTGCCCAGGGCAGAGGGGTTCGAACTGGTTGATCTCACAGAATCTTCTTCATGGTTGGAAAAGACCTCTGAGATCATTAAGTCCAACCATACACACATTTCTTAAATGCCTCCAGGGATGGTGACTCCACCAGCTCCCTGGGCAGGCTGTTCCAGTGCCTGACCACTCTTTCAGTAAAGTCAGTCTTCCTAATACCAAATCTGAACTTCAGACCATTTCCTCTGGTCCTGTCATTATTACCTTTATATAATTATCTCTGTATTATTATCTTTAAGGTCTCTTCCCACCCAAACCATTCTATGAACTGTAATGAGTAATTCCATTCTTGAATAGTAAAACCTGTGATGACCAGGCATATTTTTGTTATATTGCTGAATCCCCACATTTGATAAAAGATGGTGGCTCAAGTCTTCACGATTTTTGTACATTATATGGACGACTGAGTGGGAAAGAGTCTTTGTTTGGCCAAATTTTCACACCTAGGCTTCATTATTTGGACTGCAAAAGCACTTGTATGTCCCAGCAAATGAGATACGTGCTGAAATCCACAAAACACAATTTACAGGGGTAAAATAACACATATTGGGAATCAGAATTTGGCCCACAGAGTGCTGTATTTAATTTAGCTTCCGAGAGCAAACAACTTCTCCCTTACAGGCAGGAATCCTACAACACAGATTTTTACTTCAAAGTGTAGTGAACAATGTCGGTGGGAAGGGAAGATTTGGAGACAGTGTGGGTATTTTCAGGGCACTTTCTACTATTTGCCCAAATTACCAGCACTTTGGGTTTTTCCTGATAAAAGTGCTCTTTTATAATGATCCTCACAGCAGGCTTATGAATCGCTTGAATCATCTTGTAACTACATCTACTGCCATCCAGAGGTAATTGGCAAAAGTTTGAAGAGTAAATCTGAGTTAATGGTATCACTAACAGTGAGACACGAATACTGTACATTAGAGCAGTTCCTGTAAAACACAAGCTTCAAGCTGGAGCCCAGCTGAACAGAAACTAGGAAAATAAAAGTTAAGTAGGATAATTCTTTACTCTTTTCCAACAGAAAAACAAAACCAACAGTATATATCACTTCGATGTTGTAGCTCTTTTGGTGCATTATTCTGCATTACGCTTTCTATTAATCTTTTGGATGAGGGTTTCTACACATTACACTCTGCCACCTTATGTTTTTCATGCAGATCTCAACTGTAATCCAAAAAATCTACCAAAAAACACAAAACCCCAAGCCCTACAGCCTTCTCCACCCTAAGGAAAGCCTGCACTTTGCAACAGCACCCAATTTCTGTCTGACCACCTCGCAGTAAAGAAATTAAGCAAACAATGAGGAATTAAGCACATACACACATGCCACGACATGCATTACTCTCACTCATGCTGAAGAGAGAGCAAACCTCATGGAAAAAGAGAGTAATGACAGAATTGTTTAAGTATCTGTGGACTGTGAGCACCCACAGTTAGGGATAACTGCTTTCAAGTCCCGCAGCTGAGCCACAGGCGGTTCGAGAAATGTGATATTTGAGACACTAAAAGTAGGAACCCAAAAGCCAAATGATCAAATGAATAAACATCTCTAAAAATTCATCCTTTAAAAAAAAAACGCAGGAAAAGTCCATTAAGGAAGCTGAGGTAATAAAAACCTAACAGCTATTTCTCTGATTCAACATTGATATAACCTTTCATTGTTTCAAAAGCCCAAATTTTCAGCAGCGCACACAGAGCTGTTCACTGGAGGGAAGCTGTGTGCCTGCCTGCAGTTCTCAGCTCTGAAACGGGAGCCATAAGCTCCAAGTATGGCTATNTCTCTTCCCACCCAAACCATTCTATGAACTGTAATGAGTAATTTCATTCTTGAATAGTAAAACCTGTGATGACCAGGCATATTTTTGCTGAAGTCAATCCCCATATTTGATAAAAGATGGTGGCTCAAGTCTTCACGATTTTTGTACATTATACGGACGACTGAATGGGAAAGAGTCTTTGTTTGGCCAAATTTTCACACCTAGGCTTCATTATTTGGACTGCAAAAGCACTTGTATGTCCCAGCAAATGAGATACGTGCTGAAATCCACAAAACACAATTTACAGGGGTAAAATAACACATATTGGGAATCAGAATTTGGCCCACAGAGTGCTGTATTTAATTTAGCTTCCGAGAGCAAACAACTTCTCCCTTACAGGCAGGAATCCTACAACACAGATTTTTACTTCAAAGTGTAGTGAACAATGTCGGTGGGAAGGGATGATTTGGAGACAGTGTGGGTATTTTCAGGGCACTTTCTACTATTTGCCCAAATTACCAGCACTTTGGGTTTTTCCTGATAAAAGTGCTCTTTTATAATGATCCTCACAGCAGGCTTATGAATCGCTTGAATCATCTTGTAACTACATCTACTGCCATCCAGAGGTAATTGGCAAAAGTTTGAAGAGTAAATCTGAGTTAATGGTATCACTAACAGTGAGACACGAATACTGTACATTAGAGCAGTTCCTGTAAAACACAAGCTTCAAGCTGGAGCCCAGCTGAACAGAAACTAGGAAAATAAAAGTTAAGTAGGATAATTCTTTACTCTTTTCCAACAGAAAAACAAAACCAACAGTATATATCACTTCGATGTTGTAGCTCTTTTGGTGCATTATTCTGCATTACGCTTTCTATTAATCTTTTGGATGAGGGTTTCTACACATTACACTCTGCCACCTTATGTTTTTCATGCAGATCTCAACTGTAATCCAAAAAATCTACCAAAAAACACAAAACCCCAAGCCCTACAGCCTTCTCCACCCTAAGGAAAGCCTGCACTTTGCAACAGCACCCAATTTCTGTCTGACCACCTCGCAGTAAAGAAATTAAGCAAACAATGAGGAATTAAGCACATACACACATGCCACGACATGCATTACTCTCACTCATGCTGAAGAGAGAGCAAACCTCATGGAAAAAGAGAGTAATGACAGAATTGTTTAAGTATCTGTGGACTGTGAGCACCCACAGTTAGGGATAACTGCTTTCAAGTCCCGCAGCTGAGCCACAGGCGGTTCGAGAAATGTGATATTTGAGACACTAAAAGTAGGAACCCAAAAGCCAAATGATCAAATGAATAAACATCTCTAAAAATTCATCCTTTAAAAAAAAAACGCAGGAAAAGTCCATTAAGGAAGCTGAGGTAATAAAAACCTAACAGCTATTTCTCTGATTCAACATTGATATAACCTTTCATTGTTTCAAAAGCCCAAATTTTCAGCAGCGCACACAGAGCTGTTCACTGGAGGGAAGCTGTGTGCCTGCCTGCAGTTCTCAGCTCTGAAACGGGAGCCATAAGCTCCAAGTATGGCTATGATTACCTCCATGAGCACCTCAGAAGCCACTTCTCACAACAGGATAGCTTCCCAAAATATCCACCACTCTGAAAATCTTGTTCAGCTTATGAATTCATTCAAATAACGCTTCCCAACGACCACCTTCCCAACCACACCGTGAAATCACAAACTCCTAAATGTCCTGTCTGAATATTACCCCTTCCTCAGTTATGTCCTGAGCTTCCAGGACAAAAAAGTTTGGCATTGCCAAGTAACTAAGCAGATCTTTCCTTCTTCTACCCAACAGGAGGAGGTCTATCCGAAGACTATGAAATTTCTGCTTGTAATAAGTACAGCCTGACTCTGCCAAGGATCACAGCAAAAACCATCCAAGACTTCAGCTTGGTCAGGGTTTCTCCCGTGTTCTTTAGAAGTCTGAATCCTTGAAGAGAAAGAAGTTTATTCAGAATTATTCTCTAAACAGGTATTTAGATTATTTCTTTGTAAGAGTTTTTTAAATAGTGTTAAGAATGTGTTGTAACATCTACTCGTGACACAGGTTTCAAAGGCAAATAATTTGCTGAAAGTGGGATTCTTATAAGCAGGAAAAAAACCACCAACCCAATGAGAAAGCATTTACAGATTTCATCTGTTGGTTGTAATTGTTACTGTTCAACCATGTATATAGAGACTAAATACACAGGATCAATTAATTGCCTCCAGCAATGCAACACACAACAAAGATCAGTAAAAGGAGAAAAAAAGGCCATTAAAAAAAATTCAGCTTCAAATTCATCTGAGACCAGGTATTAAACTTCCTGTCACTAATCCAGTAATCAGAGGCATGCCCCTGTCAGGCTATTATTGCAAAGTAACACTGAAGCAATCGAGTGAAAATACAACCCTATTTACTGTGTGGGGACCACTCATACAGGAAATGACAATTTCCAGAATACATAAAAAGGTTGGGATCAATTCTACACAGCAGTTGCCAGAAAGTAATTTTTACCTTCTGAGGTTCTTCTTCCCTTCCTTTAGCAGGTTCGTGCTATCAGGTAAAATAAGAGGACTAATTCCAGGCACGCACCCCTTCTGCTGTTCCAGTGACAAACAGCAATTGTTAACTCTCAAAGCAACGTTGGAAGTGTGATAGAAAGTACCTATTATGTCCTCTCAGCCCCAGATATTTCCCTAAAGACTTCTAGGCTTCGTACAAGTATAAACCAAAAGTACTCAAAGAGTTAGTTGGATAAGGATAAAGCAGGGGAGTACAGGGATCAGTGTAAAGACATTCACCAGACTGGCGAAAAAGTGGTCCTTGTAGTTCAAAAGTATAATCTAAATAAAAGATCTACCTTTCGAGTTAATTTAATCTGTAACTCCAAGCGAGCGTCTAAGACAGGGAACAGAATATTTTCCAGTGCTGTGCCATCTTGTGGTAAACGGGAAAACCGCCTGTGCCACCCGGCCTGGGTTTAAACGCACAGGAACTCTGCTGAAGTTATTGATGCCCCATCCCTGGAAGTGTTTAAGGCCAGGCTGGATGGGGCTTGGAGCAACCTGCTCTAGGGAGAGGTGTCCCTGCCCATGGCAGGGGGGTTGGAACTCCATGATCTTTAAGGTCCCTTCCAACTTTAACCATTCTATGATTCTATGAAACAGCAACTTTATGATAGTTAGACTTAAAAAGTACAAGTTGTCATATGCTAGGCTATGAATTTGAGAATCAGTTATTTGTCTTCATTTCACACGGTTGGTGTTTTAATTCCCATAATACTTCTGTGGCATTATAGGCAGAATCACTTCCATCACTCCAGGACATCATGTAAAGGCAGAGATGTGACATCACGTAGCAGAGAATCGTACCTACTATAAAAACTCCCATCACTTTCCTTGCCCACAGTTAAGTGCTACCATGTGCTTGTTTTCAGGGCACGGGGGATCAGCTCAAAATGTCATGGCTGTACAAGCCAAATCACTGTCTAGCTATAAAAAGGATTCTTCCATAGCTCATTTGTTTAAAAATAGCTCGGAGTTATCTCTGACCCAGCTGACCTTCGGGTGCAGGCAGTATCACCCGATCACCTCGCTTATCATTATGCCCAACAAGGTCTCTGCCAGGTGAGGGTGCTTTCCAAAGGCAGTCCCTCCCCTGCCTTCACTGTAGGGAGACTTCCCCGTGAGAGCTGTGGGGCTGCCACACTCTACTTGAATTTTGGTCCTGCGACAAGCCCCTGCAGTGCTGACTGTCAGACATAATGATAGGCTACCACAAAAATAAGAAACACCAACCCAAAACTTAATGGTAGAAGTATTTTCCTGCTTCTCAAAAATCGAGGTGGTGGAGTCACCATCCCTGGCAGTATTTAAGAAACGTGCAGATGCGGCACTTCAGGGCAGGCTCTAGTGGCTGAGATTGTAGGGCTTTTTTGTGTGTGTATGGTTGGATTCGATCTCAGAGGCCCTTTCCAAGCATGAAGATTCTGTGATTCTGTCATAGACTCATAGAATGGTTAGAGTTGGAAGGGACCTTAAAGATCATCCAGTTCCAATCCCCCTGCCATGGGCAGGGACATCTCCCACCAGACCAGGTTGCTCCAAGCCCCATCCAGCCTGGCCTTGAACCCCTCCAGGGATGGGGCAGCCACAGCTTCTCTGGGCAACCTGTTCCAGTGCCTCACCACGCTCACAGCAAAGAATTTCTTCCTAAGATCTAATCTACATCTCCCCTCTTCCAATTTAAAACCATCCCCCCTTCTATCACTACATTGCCTGACAAAGAGTCCCTCCCCAGCTCTCCTAGAGCTCCCTTCAGAGACTGGAAGGCTGCTCTAAGGTCTCCCCGGAGCCTTCTCTTCTCCAGGCTGAACAGCCCCATCTCCCTCAGCGTGTCCTCACAGCAGAGGTGCTCCATCCCTCCAGGCCTCTGCCTCCTCTCAGGCACCAGCTCCTTCCACACATTAACCCACTCCTGAGGGGTTCAGGTCCTCCCTGCTCACCCCCCACAGCCCCACTCAGGGGTTCTCCGTGGCTTTCCACTGGTGAGTAAGCCACGTAAGTCACAGCCGAAGGCATTCCCTGACAGGCACCGAGAGGAACGGAGGGGCCCTGACACCCCTGCAGCCGGGAGAAGGCCGCAGGCCCCGGGGGGGAACTACAACTCCCGGCAAGCATTGCGCCGAGCCAGCCATTCCGGTGCGCTGAACCGGAAGGGCCTGGCGGCACTTCCGACACGTGTAGGAGCGGAGCGGTGGGTGCCGCCGCCATGGCGGCCGTGCGGGTGGAGGAGGTGCTGGCGGCCGCCGGGGAGCAGGAGGCGGAGAAGCAACGGAGCATCACGGTGGAGAAAGAGCTGGAGCTGGAGTTCGACCTGGGCAACCTGCTGGCGCTGGACCGCAACCCTCCGGCGGCGGCGGGGCTGCGCGGCGACACCCCGCGGCGGGAGGCCTTGCTACGGGCCCTGGCCCGCGATAACACGCAGCTCCTGGTGGCCCAGCTCTGGGAGCTGCCGGCCGAGCGGGCCGGTGGGGCAGGGGGACCGCTGGTGGCCCGGCTACCGGAGCCGGCCTTCCGCCTGCCGAGGGAGAANCCCACCGGCCACCAGAGCCGGGAGGAGCTGAGCCACGTTGCCCGTGTGGCCCGCGTCTCCACCGCCTCCCTCGGCCGCTTCCAGCCCCGGCTGCCCAAGGAGCCAGCGGAGCCGCCGTCCCGCAGCGGTGGGAAGAAGCGTCGGTTTGAGCCCCTGCTGGGCAACCTGGCGGCCGAGCGCAGCCGGCAGCTGGAGCTGCTGCGGGACATGGGCAGCAAGAAGCCGGTCCTGGACATCACCCGCGCTGTCAACAAGCAGCTGCGGCAGGAGGAAGCCGAGGCGGCCGCTGCCAAGGGCAAGAAGCAGTCGCAGCGGGGCAAGCGTGGCCGCCGGCAGCAGCGGGTGGGCCGCAGCAGCAAGAGAGGGGGAGCCCGGCGGCAGCAGCAGCAGCGACCCGCAGGCAGCAGCACCGGTGGTGGCAAGAGGAAGAAGGCATGAGGGACTGCGTGAAGGGATGGGCTTGGGGATGCCCGCCGAGGCATGGGAAGGGACTGTCACTGCCAGCCTCCTGCCCGGTGCTCTGTTCTCACACTTGTTTGTCAATAAATCTGCTCCGGTCTTTCTAAAATGTCCTGAGTTTTACAGTCAAGGAGGGCTGTGTTTTCCATCCCAGGGGGAGGTGGTGTCTTGAGGGGGTTGGGAGCTGTGGTTGCCCCTCCTTGCTTCGTGGCTGCAGCATTTCCAGGCAGGACTGAGTCAGAGTAAAGCTGTCCCTTGCTCGGATGACTGGGATAGGCATGGGCTGCAGCTGTGAGTTGTGTTCTGATCAAGTGAGAGCCTGCAGAGACACGGGTACAGTTGAAGGATGTGGCTGTTGGTGTCTGTTCTTGGGCTGTTCCTGACGGTGGAGCTCTTGCTCTGTAAATCAGCTTCTGCTGCTCAGCTCTCTGGTATTCAGGCTCAGTTACAAAAGGAACGTTAAAGCTTACTGTAAGATTTGTTGCAGGGCCTAAGAAAATTGTACTTATTTCCTAGAGAGTTCTGTTGATTAAAAAAAAGAAGCCAAAGCTGGTGACCAGCTGTTGAATTCAATAGGAAATTGTCTTAAACAGTTAAAACCTAAATTTCTCCCTGTGTTGACAGTAATTCATCATTTCATAGAAATAGTTTCAAAATGGTTTTCTTCACCAAACAGTGTAGGATCAGATATTGGAAATGATCTCAGACTTCTGCTTTATTACTCTTTTGAACTCTCTCAATGCCTCCTGTACGCTTGAAATAAATACTATTAGCTGTCCCAACGTGTGGCTTAGCTGCAGGAAGGATGCTCTTCCCTGCAGCCATTTCTGGTGATAAGAGCAGTAGTAAAACAGGTTCCAGAAATCTCAAGTAAATTAAGTTTTCAAACTTTCAAGCAGTTAACTTGTGAGTTTAAGAGAGTAGAGTTAGATTAGATCTCGGGAAGAATCTGGTATCTGTGGGGGTGGTGAGGCACTGGAACAGTTGCCCAGAGAAGCTGTGGCTGCCCCATCCCTGGAGGGGTTTAAGACCAGGCTGGATGGGGCTTGAAGCAACCTGGTCTGGTGGGAGGTGTCCCTGCCCATGGCAGGGGGTTGGAACAGTTGATCTTTAAGGTCTCTTCCAACCTAAATCATTCCGTGATTCTACAATAAGGTAATATTTCACTGCAAATGAGTTTTTCGAAAAGCAAACCTGTTTGTGCGAGGTACCTGGTGAGGGCAGTAGGTATCCACACCACGGAGCTGAAGGGATTTGGGTGGCATTGGTGGGCTGACTATAGTGCTCAACCTATGAGTTTTGCATAAGGTGTCCTCTTTGCCTCTTTAATGTCCCTGGATGTGCTGAGCAGCCTCGCTGGTGGCAGGAATGGTCTCATGGACGCAGCCCATTGATACCGAGCCATTCGGGTGTGCAGCTTGGGGCGAAAAGTGCTTGGAAACATGGAGAAAAAGTTGCTTTGAGATTTTTTTTCCAGACCTCCAATCTTCCTGCCAATTCCACAGGGGATGTCTTGTACCTGCTCAAACCGCAGCTCTTTCCACACACACACCCCTGAGAAGTATTTTATGCTGCCAACAATGTTACTGGTGAAATTTCTCCACAGAAATCCTGGGTAGCTTGTCCATTTCCAGCAGGGATGAGGGTCCATCTCTGAAGAGCAGATTTAGATTGAATATTGGGAACAAGTTCTTTGCTCTGAGGGTGGTGGAGCACTTAAACAGGTTGTCCAGGGAGGTGGTTGAGGCTCCTTCCCTGGAGATAATATCTCCTTGGAGACATTCGAGGTGGGGCTGGATGAGGTCCAGGGCAACCTGATCTAGCTGGGGTTGTCCCTGTGACTGCGAGGACTAGGTGACTTTTGGAGGTCGCTTGTGGCCTGGATGATTCAGGTTTCTCAGTTTGGGTTGAAGCGGGACAATTCTTACCGCAACCATGCAAAAATCCTGGGGTTTGGTCAACTTCGTAACCGAAGCCTGGCTCGGAGAGCGGGTGGGAGCCCCCGGGAGGAGGCGCTGCTGCCGGCTCGGCCTTTGTCCCGTCCTTGAACTGGCTTGTGTCCCTTTTCCCCCCTCCAGGAGCCGCGGCCATGGCAGCCGGACCGCAGCGGGCAGCCAGCCTCCTGCGGCAGCTGCAGCGGGCGGCGTGAGTGCGGGACGGGGCGGCTGAGGGGGGACATGGCCTCGGCGATGTCGGGGGCTGTGGCTGAAGGGAGACAAGGCCTCAGCGATGTCGGGGGGGATGGCTGAGGGGAGCCAGGTTCTCAGCGATGTCGGGGGCTGTGGCTGAAGGGAGACATGGTCTCAGCGAT
>VXBW01003048.1:27716-50568 GCA_013400375.1 Thinocorus orbignyianus
GTGACTGTCTGTCTGTCTGTCTGTCTGTTGGAGGGTGAAGCCCTCTGGAGGTGCCAGCCTAGCCTTTTCCCAGTTGTCCACAAGATCTGTATTTCCATTTTGGTTAAACACCAGAAGTAAACAAGAAGAACCTGCAATCAGAGGGCAGCAGGGAAGTAAAATGGGGCTCTCCCAATTAAGTAATTCCTTTTTTTAATCTTTCATTTAGCCATGCTCTGGAGTCATACACTGCTCTTCCTTACAACATGCGCAGTCCCTGCCCTTCAAACCCGATCAACCGCCCAGCTTACCAAGGCAGCAACCCCATCAGTGATGTCTGGGCTCTGCACGCGCTGCGCATTGTGGCTAAATATTTGAAAAGGTAATACCTTTAACAGCCACCTCCTTCACGGGGCCTTTGTTTTAGGTGCACAAAATTAATAGAATTAGGGTTACTGACCTGTTTTGAAAAGGTAGCTTTTTATGCCTCTGTTAATCTGTTTTATAAGTCCTCAGTGAAAACTGTTTTAAACTGCTCGGTAGTAACCAAGCAGCATTCACATTTTTTTTTCAAGAATCCTCTTTTTATGATGGTATAAGGCAATGTGTAACAAACCAAAGAAAATACTGATGTCAGGGAAAATTAAGATCCTTCAAGAAGGGATGAGGTGCCCCTGCCCATGGCAGGGGGGTTGGAACTTGATGATCTTGAAGGTCCCTTCCAACTCTAGCCATTCTATGAGTCTATGATTCTATGAAGAAGGTAACCACATGCACTTAGGAATGTGCAAAATCATGCATTTTCTGAAAACAAGTTCATACTTCAAGTCTTTCAATTTAGATTAAGTTTTGTCTTAACTGGGAGTTAGTTTTGATCGCTGCCAACAGTTTTAGCCTGTATGCAGCTTTTATGCATTCCCATTAAAGATCAGTGTGGGGTTTTTTTGTAAAAGACTTTTTACAGTACCTGGCTAGTCAAAGTAGTTGTTTGTTGTTCTTCTGGAATCTACCCATGAGACCTTTTTCCTCCGTATTTTCAAACCACACAAACAATCTGATGCGTAGGAAGTCAAGGAGCCCTGTCTTCTTCCTGCACAGATAGTTGGGTCCAGACCACCACCAAATGAGATGGTAAGGAAGCTGGAGTGATCTTGGAGCCATACCTAGGGTTGCCAAAGCTCCTGAGTAGAATGGTTTCAACCATTACTGAGGTGAATATGGCTAAATTCACTCTGTTGACTTGGGGTTTGGAAAAGTGAAAAGAGACTTGCCCCTCACTGAATCCATTTCGTCTGTTTACTGCTCCAGAAGCAGGACTGTTCTGGGACTGAAGTGTGATTCAATCCTATTTCCAGCGTTTTTGTCTCAGCTTATCTTGGAGGGATTTTTTTATATCTGTCCATAAAGAAACCCTCTCTCCCTTCTCCACCCTGAATTACCAACCAGTTTGTGAATTCATTGGTACCACAGAGCCATCAGAGACCCTGAAGACCGCGAAGCCAGGGCCAACATGCACCTCGCAAGTGCTTTTGCTGGTATTGGCTTTGGCAATGCTGGTGTTCATCTCTGGTAAGTATAGAAAAGTGTTTCACCCTTCCAAGGTCAGCTTCTAGCTGGTGTTTGCTTCACATTGCCAAAGACATCGCTGCCTTTGCTGCTGAATATGTTGTAGCCTGGCCTGTGATGCAGGGGGAGACGTGTGTTGTGAGAAACTGATGGGTTCTTGGTAGTTATTTGTATGAGGATAGTGTATTCTGGCTTGTGATTCTCAAATCCAAATAGATGAAGATTACTAAACACAGACTTCTTTAGCTTCCTTGGTAGTAAAAAAAGTTAGAAAAAAAAAGAAACAACCCACCATCAATAGCATTTAAAATGTTGAATTTCATGCCAGCTGTTCTGCCGTGAGGCAGCAATGAGGCAGTGGAGTGCCATTCCTGAGCTGATGCAATCATCTGTAAGTTTGTCTGCAGGGCAGGCATTCAGCAGGCTGAAATGAGCTGTAAATAATATCATAAGGCAATGTAGCTTCTTATGGATGAAAATCTCAGAGACGCAAAGCCTAAGCCTGAACTGTGTAGAGAAGTTACTAGCAGTCATCCTCTTCAGAGAGCTTCCTTTCATTTCATTCCTTTTGTTTGAGCAAATCCACTCTTTAGTTATACTTTAATGTTTATTTTTCTCAGGCAGTGTGATTAGGTAAGGATGCAGATTATGCTCTTTTTGGTGTAGCTGCATTACTTTAGCAACTGAGTATCTTTCAGGCCAGTCAGTGGAGAAATACAGCTTCACACTCACAAAGTTAAGGAGCTGTTGGTTTTTTACAGCTAGATCCCTAAGGTGCAGAGGGGGGAGCGTTGTCTCTACCTGATATTCATACTATATCTGTGCCTAAATACCTAAGAGACTTTCATACAGAACACTGACCGCATGAGGGACTAAACACAAATTTTCCAAATGCCAGGAGAGCTGCTCTCACCACTTTCTCTCTCCTCTCTGTTCCAGCCATGGAATGTCTTACCCTATTTCTGGCTTGGTGAAAAGTTATAAACCAAAGGATTATAACGTGGATCACTCTTTAGTGGTAAAACTTGGTTTATCTTTGTTTTCATATTACACCTTTCAGTTCTCTGTTACCTCACACTAATGAGCATTAAAGCACATTGAAACTGATGTGAATTTACTCTTTTTTTGTTTATTTCTTTTTTTTTCTTTTTTTCTTTCCCCAGCCACATGGCCTTTCTGTGGTGCTGACATCCCCAGCAGTGTTTGCTTTCACGGCACAGATACGTCCTGAGCGGCACTTGGAAGCTGCAGAGATACTAGGTAGGAATCTCTATGGATCTCTTACTCATACAAATCAAATTCTTTCCAAAATGTTTTTCTGGGAGGAGTTAAAAAAAAGAAAAAACGTGCAAACAATTGTAGTTGGTTGTTGCACGGGTTTAAGTTTAGAAGAAAAAGATTCTGGAGTCTGAGTTAGCATAATACTAAGTTTTGATATTGGATGGTGTAGTTAGAGAAGCAAGGTGGAGAAATCTGCTTCTTGCCTGGAAAACTGGACAGCTGCAATTAACTGTAGATGATCTGTTACAAATGAGGAGAGAGTAGCTGTGATTGGCATCTCTCTTGATGCTTTATGGAGAGCAGTTACTTTAGAGTAGATACCGTAAAGCAAAGCAGTGCTGTGGTGCATCTGTTAGCTAAAAGGAAGCATTTTGCCTGACAAATTTCTTGCTGTGGCAATGAATTAGGACAGAGTGATGTTCTGAATCACTCCTGCTTGCTTTTCTGTGGCAGACAGCTGTGGGTTTCAGTCTTTCCAGTGAGCTTGCTTGCAGGTGTTGGATTTTGTTTCTCAGTGGAGGGTGCCAAGGGAAAGCAGGGAGTAGCTATTCTGTAGACACATCTGTGATGGCTCAGAAGTGGCTGAATGTGGCCTTTTCTGCTTCCAGCTGTGACAGCGTGGCTCTGCAGTGAACTAATTTATTTATAGAATCATAGATTCATAGAATGGCCAGAGTTGGAAGGGACCTTAAAGATTATCAAGTTCCAACCCCCCTGCCCTGGGCAGGGACACCTCTCCCTAGAGCAGGTTGCTCCAAGCCCCATCCAGCCTGGCCTTAAACACTTCCAGGGATGGGGCATCAACAGCTTCCCTGGCCAACCTGTTATATCTAACTTCAGGTTTTTTGTCTGCACTAGATTGTGTTGTAGCTAAACTGCTGCTAAGAGCCGTGCTCACTAATGAGCAGTGACAGCCATGTGCACAGCAGTGTAGAGAGAAAGTGGTCAGGGCAACTCTTCTGGAATTTGGAAAATCTGTGCTTGGTCCCTTGTATGGTCAGCCTTCTGTGTGCGAGTCAGAGCAATAAGGTCACGTGTATGGCTGCCTTCTGTAATTAATCTGAAAGCTTTGTGGGTTTCAAGGAAGAGCAGGGCATTATACAGATGAGGAAAATATCACAGCATTTTAAAGAGGATTTGAAACATGGTCAGAAGAAATACACTGGGAAAAAGTTTCCATTTTTTTTATAAAAGTTTGTTATGAGGTTTTGTTCAGCCTTCCTTCAAAGTATGCAGTCGAAACCAGAACACAAACCTAGCTGGAATCATATCCTAAGCTACAGAATGGCTGTATTCTTACAGCAGTAGCATACAACTCGAAGTAGACTCAGAAAATATTTCTGGAAAACTGGCCAGTACAGCATATCAGAGAATATGACTATGGCTCCTTGATTTTAAAACAAGTGGTTGAAAAGCATTTCCTGTAGGGTTTGTGGGATCAACCGCTGCCAAAAATTCTGTCTCTGAAAGCTCTGTTAATTTTCTCAATAGAAATTTTAACTGTGTTACTGTCTGCCTTGCTGTGGAGGGACTTTGCTCTAGACATGTCACCTGGAATTGGATTTGTTAATTCCCTCTTGGGGTGTTTACTTCTGATTCCAGTCCAGAGTCCAACTGACTACAGTAGCTGATTCAAATCTGTCACGCTGCCAAATGCAATGACTAAGAAGGTATTTTACGACATGGCAGAGATTACTAAATAGTTATGTTGTGTGTATGTACAGCTGTGAATTAGGGTACAGCCAGAAAAAGCTTAATACCTCCCTGGGTGGATTCTGAAACAGTTGAAATAGGTGTGCATGTGGCCAGAAAGTGCCGTCCAAGGCTGGTGTATCCTTTAGGATGAACAAAGTACTGGAACTACAGCAGTATTTTAAAACTGCCCTTATCCATTTACTGTTCTTTTTGTCCCTCCTCCCTTTCTCTTTCACTTTACAATCTGAAGATACTGGATTTGTGTCCCAGTTACTCCTCTACAGCAAAACCCAGGATAAACTCAGCACAGGACTTCGTACAAGACTCTGTCATACCTTATTTGTCAGTTTTTCCCCAAACTTTCTCTCCCACAGTACTGCCAGCCTTCCAACCCAAATTTCTGAGCTCCTCGAGTGGCCTTGCCCATCTCCTGTTCATTTAACATCCTTTGAATGTAACACTGAGCTGCCAAGGGATCACAGCAAATATTTTCCCTGTAGCTATGTTGTGCTCTTACTCATCTCTCCGTTGTGGCCCTTGGACCTGACATAGTTCCGGTGTAACATCATTGTGGTTACAGAGAGAACAAATTTAGCTCAGCTCACTTTGAAAAGAAATCAGATGGAGGAATCTGTGTCCTCTATCTGGACATGGTTTTATAATTAGTTTTAAATAAGTCCTGGTCGTTTGTTGAAGGAGGGGGGCAAGCTATGCTGTAAGAAATACTGGTGATCTTTCACTAGATGTTTCAAAGATGCTGTTTCCTCTCCTTCAGTTCTGTCTTACCCTACACAAGTCAGCACATACTCCAATAGCATTAAGTTGAGGATTTATTTACCCCCTCAGCCACTCCCCTGCCATCTCCATGTTTCTCAGCTTCCACACTCCAGTCCTTTGAAGGTGTAACTGAATAGAACAGTCAGGGATTTCCACGTCCTCTAGATGTCAGCAAACTCAAGGCCCTAAGATCAAGTTGGCGTTTGGCACCCTGTCCATAAAAAAATAAATGCCAATGAGGTTCGTGTGTTAGGTTCTTTCCTCCCAGCAGTTAGTCAGACCAAAAAGTGTTTCTCCCTGTAACCACAGAGGGAGAGGAAGTTAACCTCATGTGGCAGTTAGTCTTTCTGGCAGCAGTTACCTGCTTCTCCTCATCTTGTTTTATTTCACCTATTTCAACTGCAGAGTGAAGGCTGATTCCTCTTTTCTGCTTCACGTTGCTTTTAGGGCAGTGACTGTTATGTATGGATATGCATTCAGCTGATATTATGATTAAATTAAGTCCAGAACAGGCTTCCTCCTCTCTCTCCCCACCCCACAGTCAAGGCATTATGTCTTATTTTAGGAGCTGACATCCGCACTGCCAGAATCAAAGATGCGGGGTTGGTTTTGGCAGACACTCTCCGGAAATTCCTGTTTGATCTGAATGTTGATGATGGCTTAGCTGCCATCGGTTACTCTAAAGCAGACATCCCAGCATTGGTCAAAGGCACTCTGCCTCAGGTAAGACAGAAAGTGAAACAGCTTTTCGTGTCAAATAAAGAGAAGAGAATGTTCAGAAAACAAAAGGGTTTCTTTTCAAGCCAATGTTATTTCTAAGCCCACATGAAAACAGTTAAAATTGAGACAATAATGGATAGTCAACTGCACGTTGTGTCTCTGCACAGGTTAAGTCTCTCTTTTCAGTGAGACAGTGCATGCTGCAGCCTGTTCTTTGCATGGATTCAGATGGAATGGCTAAGGGTTGGGTTTGTTTTGGTTGTTTTTTTAAATGTCACACTTAAGAAAAGAGGATGGTTTTCATAGGCTTTTGGTTTTTGTAGAAGATGCTGCGTTTTCATAACGATCTCTGTTAATTATGCATGCAGGGTGAGTGATAGATAAAGCCTTAATACCAAGTGCTATCTGGTAAGAATGATAAGCTCACTTTGCATTAAACTTTTCCATATTGAGAAGTTGCACTTTTCTTCCCAGATGGCTTTTTGTTCCGTTGACCCCCATCAGAATTTGAAATAAGGTCTCCTGGGATAATGTAGATTAAACTTGTAATACCCTTTATTGTTTCAGTGCTCACAAAGGCACTGCAGAGAGCAACACAGCACTCCAAAAGCAAAATCCAATGTCTTCCTTGTAAAAAGACAGTTGGATTCATATGCTATGGACTGTTCTGTCTACTTAGGATTTATTTCCACCAAGTAGAATGGGACATAAACACTGACTTTTTACAGCAGTACCTCTTACTATGTCTAGTTTTCATTCATAAATCTCAGAGCAACTTACAACAGAGGGTAAATATTAATATTCCTATTTTATACCTAAGAAATTGACACAAAGGTGCAGCTATTTAGGATCACGCAAAACAGAGCAGTGGCAAAACCAGGAAGAAAACTTAAGGTCTCTGAGCACCCATCAAATAGGTTATGCATGTAGATTGTTTTGGGCTATTATGGAGGTTTATTTTGATAAATATATTCCTTTAAAACAATTGGGTTTGAGTCATCACAAGCACAACATCTCATTGAGGACATATTTTGCCTGGCTGGGGGGAGGGAGAAGGTTCTCCACCAAAGGATGCTGAAGTGGTTTTTTGTTTGTTTGCTGGCTTGGCTGAAATTGACTTTTAATTCATTTACTGTCATCTCAGGGCACTGATGATTAATTGTACTGTGTAAAATGAGATGACCTAATAGGTTTGCAGACCTCGTTTTTGTATATGAGATGTAGCATGATGAAACTGTATTAGTGTTCCTTAATAGTCCATTATTACTCACAGAGGTAGTCCATATAGTTTAATCTTTGGTTCTTTTTTTCTTTTCATCTTGCAGTAGGCTTTCTTTGGAATACAGCAGTGGCAAGGCAGTGTGGTGCAGTGCTGATGGCACTAAGAAATGTCCAGGGTGTATTCTGCAGTGTGAAAAGGAAAGGGTGCAGGAAAACAAACCTCATCTACTCTAACTGCCAGGATTTGGGGTGGGAATTCTGTTGGGACAAACAATTCTGCTTGAGGTTTGCAGCAGTGTGCCCAGGTGGCCAAGAAGGCCAACAGCATCCTGGCCTGGATCAGGCACAGTGTGGCCAGCAGGACCAGCTGATGACCATCCCCATGTGCTGGGCTCTGGTGAGGCCCCACCTTGAGGGCTGTGTCCAGTTTTGGGCCCCTCACGATGAGAAAGATGTTGAGGTGCTGGAGCATCCATTGAAATGCTGCAGTCTATCAGAGTAACCTTCTCCTTTCACCCTGGGTGGCTTTATAAATAATTGTGTCCATCTCAGTGCACAGGGCTGCAAAACTCTAATTTGGCCCAGAGCGTCCTAATAGAAGCCTGTTGGATTGACTGAGCACTTGTGCACTGAGTTAGAATCGTAGAGTTATAGAACCTTTCAGATGATCAAGTCCAAACATCACTTTAAAAAGGGAGTAGAATAGTCTTTGCCTTTTCTTTGGCCAGATCTGTGAGCGTAGCAGGACTGGTCAGAGATGGGGAAAGAGGTATCATAGAATGGTCAGAGTTGGAAGGGACCTCAAAGATCATGGAGTTCCAACCCCCCTGCCATGGGCAGGGACACCTCCCACCAGAGCAGGTTGCTCCAAGCCCCATCCAGCCTGGCCTTGAACCCCTCCAGGGTTGGGGCAGGCACAGCTTCTCTGGGCAACCTCTTCCAGTGCCTCACCACCCTCACAGCAAAGAATTTCCTTCTAGTGTCTAATCTGAATCTCCCCTCTTTCAGTTTAAAACCATTTCCCCTTATCCTATCACTACAATCCTTGATAAGAGTCCCTCCCCATCTCTCCTGTATGTACCAGAAGGCTCTATATATACCATGTATACTATTTTGCCCTAGTGCTGCTTAATTTTTCTGTTTTGTTCCTAAAGTGTGTAGAAGAATCTTTGCCTTTCCTTTGGCCGGATCCGTGAGCGTAGCAGCACTGGTCAGGGGTGGGGAAAGAGGTGTCATTTGGTTGCTGCTGCTGCACCGGCAGAGCTGCTCGTGTAAGATACACATGCAGAGCTTTGCTCCTCGTGCTCGTTGTGATTACGAGCTGTGAACATCTCACAGCTGACTTCCTCAGCGTGCTGAGCCAATATTTCACACCTTAAGTTCACACACGGTGGCCTCTCGCTGTGTAACCACATCCAGTCTGGCCGCAAATCGCAGCCCCTGGGTTCAGAGGGAAGCAGAGCTGTCACAGCATCGAGCTGCAGCATGTGGGTGTCCTGAGTGTCTCTGAGCTGAGTCATATGTCCCCCCACCCCGAGGTGGAGGGCTGGAGGAGCCCCTTCCCCTGCATCCCGCTCCATGTATGAGGCAAGGTCCCTAGCAAATGACATCCGCTGGCTCCCACGTGAAAAATGGGCCAGGGTTGGGGGGAGAGATTAGAGCTTTTACTGGATCTTCCACAAGGGAGATGTTGAAACAGGTGGTAGCAGAAGAATCATAGGATCATAGAATGGTTAGAGTTGGAAAGGGCCCTTAAAGATCATCAAGTTCCACCCCCCCTGCCATGGGCAGGGACACCTCTCCCTAGAGCAGGTTGCTCCAAGCCCCATCCAGCCTGGCCTTAAACACTTCCAGGGATGGGGCATCAACAACTTCCCTGGGCAACCTGTTCCAGTGCCTCACCACCCTCACAGGAAAGAACTTCTTCCTAATATCTCATCTAAATCTCCCCTCTTCCAATTTAAAACCCCCTCTTGCCAAAATACACCATGTTGAGTTAAAAGATCACAGCTTTCCTAGCACAGGCCTGGCCTCTGCGTTTGCAGATGTTTCACTCTCCCCAGTCTTTCAATAAAAGTTAAAATCATTGGATGCTGAAAGCCTAAAAGTAGTCACCGTAGCCACTAGGAATACATTCATGGGAAGCCCTTTAATCTGGGGGTTTCTGCAGCAACGATTCCTACACCTCATCCTCAGCAAAGGGGGGCTTCTCTGAAGTGCCAGCCCTGCTGCTGTGGTTATTTTGCCAGGCAGAGCAGGGAAGCAGGTCGCTGGGTTTCGTTTCTGCACCCAAAAGTTCTGCTGAATCACCATCCAAATGAAGACCAATCACAGGTATTTCGTATCCTGATTCCAAGACAAGACAAGACCCATGTCTGAAGTACTTGACTTTGCAACCGAACTCTATTTTTAATCTTAAGGAATTAGAATCATAGAACTGTCTAGATTGGAAGAGGCCTTTGAGTTCATCTATTCCAACCATCAACCTAACCCTGATAAAAACCAACAACCTATCACTAAACCACATCAGTAAGCACTGTGTCAACCCATCTTTTAAACACCTCCAGGGATGGTGCCTCAACCCCTTCACCGGGCAGCCTGTTCCAATGTCTGATAACCTTTTCCATATACAAATTTTTCCCAATACCCAATCTGAACCTCCCCTGGTGCAACTTGAGGCCCTTTCCTCTTGTCCCATCGCCTGTGACTTGGGAGAAGAGACCAACCCCCCTGGCTACAACCTCCTTTCAGGGAGTTGTAGAGAGCGAGAAGGTCTTCCCTCAGCCTCCTCCAGGCTGAACACTCCTAGCAATCTCAGCTTCTCCTCATAAGACATGTTCTCCAGACCCCTCCACCAGCTCCGTTGCCCTTCTCTGGACCCACTCCAGTACCTCAGTGTCTTTTTTGTGGTGAGGGGCCCAAAACTGGACGCAGCACTCGAGGTGGGGCCTCACCAGTGCCCAGGACAGGGGGAAGATCTCCGCCTGAGTCCTACTCACCACACTCTTCCTGATCCAGGCCGGTATGCTGTTGTCCTTGGCCATCTGGGCACACTGTTGATCTTATCTCCATCCGTCTAATTGTAGGCAATTTTAACTAATATATTCTTGAAAGTACTGTTCAGTTGATGATGCTTCAGCCTTGATTACTTGATTACTTCTTTGCAAAACCTTGTTATCCTCTCTTTAGAAGGTTAGTACAAGGGCCCATAGTTCAGCCACTGCTTGATTAATTCTTTTGGCAACCTTCTGTAATCCGGTTTTTCTTCAATCTTGCAGGAGAGAGTGACTAAACTATCACCACGTCCCCAGACAGAAGAAGACTTGTCTGCTCTCTTCGAGGCTTCCATGAAGCTCTATTAGCTTAAACATTTCATTCTGAAAAGTGTGCTCTATTCTAACAAAAAGGTAATTTTTGATAGATAACGGGGCTGAATTTGTTTAGAGGATGGAAGCACTTGGATACCTTTGACTTCCATTCCATCGTAGGCTGCTAAAAGGTCAAGTAAATTCATCTTTAACAAGATAATGCTTTGAAGTGAAAGCTTGACTGAGTTTTTCCTTGCTCAATAGTCAATGGTGTTCACTTTCATAAAAGTTGGAGCAGATTTCTCTACTTTACTGAAGGCTTTCTTGTGCTTGAGAGGTGGTCAAAGGTGGAAAAATGTTTTAAGGGGTATTCCAAACCATTTTGCAAATGATGATTTTCACTTGAATTGTCTGTGATTTTGCTTTAAGAAGTCATGCTATTTAAGGAATAATCAAGGTGATTTTTAATTAGGAAAGGGGAGTTCCTCTGCAGAAAATGTCAGCTTATGGTATTCTTTTCCAGTTTATCATCTTTATACCATCCAGTTTCCCTAAGAAGGCTGTTGAACTCTGATGCTTTTTTTGTTGTTTGGTTACAAAAAACATACACACTTTGTATGGGTTTGGAATAGGCTTCCTGAAAGTTTGCTTTGGGTTAAAATTCTAACATATTTGTCAGGTATTTATCTTTCCTTTCAAAATTTGTATGAAGGGGAGCAAAACCAGAGCAAAGCACGGTCACCCGCTCAACAGGATCCACATAACAGCCAGACATCATCCATCATGGTGATTTTTTTGTCTCTGGGGAGGCAATAGCTCCCTTTTCCTGCTGTGTTCTGTGGAATGAAGCTATCAACTGTCTCCTGCTTCTCTGTGAAGCAATTGCTGCTGCTGAGCTCCTGCAGGTGCCCTCGCTGGGTGTGCAGCCACCAGCTGAAGGAATATTGGGTGTTAAAGGGTGGTGGTGTGGAGTGTGGCTGCCCAGTGCCCTGCTGGGCGAGCACTGGTTCGACCTGGGAATGAGGGGGCACCTTCAGAGCAGTTAACCAGCTGGTTGACTGTCAACCGAGAAAGGGAAGTGGCAAAGGGAGAAATGAAACTAAAATTTTAATACTATTTTTTTAAAAAAAAGTGCTCATGGTTGTGTGTACAGTTCATTTAAATCAGGTTCTGCTTCATGTTGGACTCGTTCAGCATCTGACCTTGTACCACAGCACAAGAGAAACCCAAGAAGAACCCCATAACCTTTGCTGTGTTTCTTTCTTTCTGCCAGGGAGGGAGCATTTTTCAGTCCCCCTGGTGAAGCAGAAAGCTCTATCCTTACACCTTTGCCTTCTTGGGTTTGTCTGATAAAGCTAGTGCTGTCCTGGGATGCCAGGAGAGATGTGTATGGGATATTGAGGTTGGATCTGCTTTAATGCTCAGTTAAAACAGGTGGATGGATGCTGGTTGAAGACTGGAGATTTTGGCTTTAGCCACAGAATGGGTTTTGTGGCTGTAGGGACTGCCCTACCAATGTGCCTCTGCCTGGGCTGGGACATGCTTTTGATTTCCATGCCCTTCTGAATCTTGTCCTTTGCTGAAATCACCAACAAGAATCTCTGCTACAAAAGCTGGTGGTGTAATAGCGAGGGGTGAGGGGTTCACTTTATTGTATTGTGCAAAGCTGATGTGTTTGAAAAAAAAAAAAAAAAACAAAAAACTGGTTGTCAAACCCTTTTGTTTATAATCTTTTGGCTTGTTTCACCTTTCCACTGAAGACTTACTGTCTTTCTCTAGTGTGGAGTCCTGAAGACACAATCTTTTTTTCCAGGAGCGTAATTCATGGCAGCCACGCTGTGTCTGGGGAGAATATACTCTCTGGGGAACTGAACGGCACGTGGGTTTCATCCCTGATGGGCTGGTTAGGAATGGAGGGTATTCCCTTCCAGCACACTTTTTACTTGCCTTTTATACCAGCATGGCCATTATAAGCAGGCCTCACATTCAACTGACAGAACCTTACACTTAACTACCTGTAACAGGTAACCCAGAGCTCTTGCTGGTTTTCAAATTAAGCCTCATACCCTCTTCCAATATAGTGGGTTTTATCCATATTTTTATAGATGAAACAAAGAGTTTGATAGAGTCCCTAACCCAGCATAAGAAGGTGGTGCCATAAGAAGGGCCATTTCTGTTTCCCACACCCCTTTGGCAGCACCAGGGTCTTTGACTGGCTTAAGCTGGTTGGGAAATCTCACAAACATTGGCTCCGCAAGCATTCTGCCATCACCAGTTCATAGCTTCCAAGAATCATGGAATGGTTTGGGGTGGAAGGGACCTTCAAGATCATCCAGTTCCAACTCCCCTGCCCTGGGCAGGGACACCTACCACCAGAGCAGGTTGCTCCAAGCCCCATCTAGTCTGGCCTTGAACCCCTCCACGGATGGGGCAGCCACAGCTTCTCTGGGCAACCTCTTCCAGTGCCTCACCACCCTCACAGCAAAGAATTTCTTCCTGAGATCCAATCCAAATCTCCCCTCTTTCAGTTTAAAACCGTTACCCTTGGTCCTATCAATTACTAGTTCATTGATTATTAGTTACCAGGGGTTTTTTTCCATGTATTATCTTACTAAATTACTCTGTCCTGAGAAAATCTTCTTGGTAAATCTGTCTATACCTTTGAACATGCCTGTTTTGTCCACACGAGCCAGGCATTTGTATGGGAGTGAAATTGTCACTGTGACTACCTGGTGGTGGCTGGGACTGTTGTGAAATCTGGGCGGCTTGTTCTTCCAGATCCTGCTACCGCTCCATTCCTCAACCCTCCATCACGTATCTGTTACTGCCTTTAGATGATGTTGGAATGCAAATAACCAGTAATATTGTGCTTCTTATAAACACCATCTTGTTTGAAAACATTGTGAGAGGGGTTTTTTAACTCTGTCGTGTTAACTTCAGTCTTACAAAGTGAGGATGAACCAAAACCATTGAGAGAAAAGAAGCTTTCACCGGCTTCCCGGAGCACAGTGACTCTTCCTGTGGTGTCATTTGGTGCTGTGCAGGCAAGATCACTGTATCCTGGGTGACAACCAAGAGCAACGTCAGAGGTGTTCCAGAAATAAAGCACCTGATGCCTTCAGTACGTCTCACTGCGTAGTCTCTGCACTGCTGTAAGGAATTATTACATATTTCCTGACAACGCTGCCAATCCTTGTATGTCATACTTCTTAGCAGAAGGGCTTGATTCTCTCCCTCTTCCTTGTGGGTACTTACTTTCTGTCTTAAACAACTTTAACTACATAAAAGGATTTGTCAGTCTTTATATATAAATAAAAAAAAAAAATGTCCAGCTTATCCAGACTATGGTTTTTGAATAGGTTTTAGGGAAATATAAATGGCAGGTATTCAGCCATGGCAGAAGAACGGTTTGAAGAGGCTTTAGGGGCTCCTGGGAGAGCAGGAGTTACCACTTTTGTGATTTTTGCTGGGGATGCTGACCTGCTGCTTCTCTCCCCTGGTCCTGTTCTTCTCCAAGTTCTGTGCAGGCCAACACAAACCAGACCCTGGCCCGACTGGTTGCTCACTCAGTCCGTCCACAGTGGAAGGGTTGGCTTTGGGGAGCAGGGATGAACAAGTGCTTGTAGTGCTGGGGAAAATAGTTCTAACAGTGGGTATACTTCTACCTGGATTACAGAATGGCAATCCCATGCACCTCTCAAGGTGCTCAGAGCTCACAGGGTCACTGCTTGACCTCAGCAGAAGTGGGGGCAACTGGTACGATGGTCTGGCCCCTCTTTTCCCTTGCCTCTTCCCATCCCACTGCTGATTTTTTCCAAAAGTTGAAGCAGAAAGAGAATGAAGCAAAAAATAATGTAACCAACGTGCCTTAATCTGCAAAAAACCTCACCATCATCCCGTGGGGATAAACTTGGAAGAAATCACAGGTAGGTTAGTGCAAGTGCTCACTCCTCATTGCATCATCTTCCCTTTAAGGCAGTGTGCCAAGGCTGTCGTCTTCTGTCTCGTGGCTGGCTTTCCACCCCCTTGAGACCTGAAAAATGGATGAGAAAGAGTGATGGTGAAGAGGCACAGCAAAGCTGTGTCTGGATGCTTTTCCTTAACCCCCAAGTAAATCTGCTTAAGCATCACTGTGCTCCGGGACATGTGCCTTGGGTTCAACAGCTCCGACCTAATAAATCCCTCACGGCATTAAGCATGGCGCTGGACAAGGGGCAAGGGCAACCTTGGTCTCCATGGTACGGTCTCCAGTTTTCCTCAGGCTATCCCTGAGCGCTTCCTGAATGAAGGAGCTCAATTTAACTCCAAACACCCAAGTAGTGAGTACAGAAAACGATGTGTTTTCCTGATCTCTCCAGGAGCTGCAGCTGACTCGGGGGTACACAAACATCTGCAGCAGTGTCAGCCCTGGGTGGTGAGAAGAAGGTCTTCAGCACCAGTTCCCTCAGATGCAACCTTTCTGAATGCAGGTTTATATTTTGCCAGTTCCAGGCTCCCATTAAATAACCCACTAAAATGCCATTCCTTTTCTTTTTTTCCCCCATCGTACTGAAGCAGCTGCCACGAGTGCGTTGGTACAGAATGTTTTACAGCCAAATAATAACAAGGACCATTTGACTCAGCCCAACAGGATGTTAATCAGGGTCTGAAGTTAACTGCTTTCTTAGTAATTGGAGAGGGGATGGAAAAAATACTTTCCATCTTTGGTTTCTTTTGAAGAATTCCCTGCACTTGGTTGTCAGAGAGCTTTAAATGCAACAAATGGCAGCAGATATTTTCCTTGTTTCTCTGAACATGGGAATTAAAGGGGAGAAAGTTAATGCCCATTGGTGAGGAGGCACGTTTAAGTGAAAGGGAGGTCATCTTCCCCCTCTGCTCTGCCCTGGTGAGGCCCCATCTGGAGCACTGGGTCCAGTTCTGGGCTCCCCAGTTCAAGAAGGACAGGGAACTGCTGGAGAAGGTACAGCAAAGGACCACCAAGGTGCTGAGGGGACCAGAACATCTCCCTGGTGAGGAAAGGCTGAGGGACTTGGGTATTTTTAGTCTGGAGAAGAGAAGGCTGAGGGGGATCTGATCAACACCTATAAATATTCAAAGGGTGGGTGTTAGAGGGAAGGGGCCAGTCTTTTTTCAGTGGTGCCCAGTGACAGGACAAGAGGGAATGGGCACAAACTGGAACATAAGAAGTTCCATCTGAACACAAGAAGGAACTTCTTCCCTGTGAGGTGGCAGAGCTCTGGAAGAGGCTGCCCAGAGAGGTGGTAGAGTCTCGGTCTTGGAGACATTCCAAACCCACGTGGACAAATTCCTGTGCAGCCTGCTCTGGGTGACCCTGCTCTGGCAGAGGGTAGGACTAGGATGATCTCCAGAGGTCTCTTCCAACCCCAGATCATTCTGTGATTCTGTAATTGTGATTAATCATCTACTTGATCTCTTAAAAAGGGACACCTGGACTCTCTTCCTGACAGCAACCACCCTGGAAGCAAATGGTTTGTCCAGTGCACTGTAAAAAACATCAGAATTTCTTCAAATGAATGTTTTGTTCCCATACATTTTGAGGGAAGCGGTGAAATTAAGTAAGAGAAATGTATAACAGAGACCACCTTAACAAGAGCAAGTGGACCTACTCTGACAGGGGGTTGGACTAGATGGTCTCCAGAGGTACCTTCCAACCCCAGATCATTCTGTGAAAGCAGAGGGAATGTGACCTGTGTCCTTCTGGAAGCTGTGTTAATCCAGTAGGTGGTCTCCAGAGGTCCCTTCCAACCCCAGATCATTCTGTGAAAGCAGAGGGAATGTGACCTGTGTCCTTCTGGAAGCTGTGCTAATCCACCTCACGCCGCAGAGCCCCAGAGCCTGGTTCTGAGGCCATGCCTGCTGGTGGCACACAGGCCAGCAAAGTCACCCGAGCTGCAGGAGAATGACACACAGCGCCCACGTGGCCGCCTGAGCTCTGGTAAATGTTTAATTTAACCTAATACTGCTGTATCATGAAATATATATATCACAGCACACGCGCCGGTTCACTGAGGTGGAACTTTCCCTCCGCCTTCCCCGGCTTGTGAGGACTCTGGCCTACTTTGGCCTACTTTTGACAAAGCGCTTGTGCTTTTCCTGGGGTAGGCTTTTCGGGTGTTCCACCAGCCAGCCTTAAATGAGTGACTTGGTATTGAAATGCTGATCTACACCTGCAGCCGAATGGGTAACATGTTAGAGACCCGATTGTCAGCAGCTCCAACACGTTACGGCTTCATTCCATGGCCTTTATGGGGTTTAGGGGTGGTGGTGTTGGTGGGGCTCCAGACACAGCTGTGGGGGGCTGACACCGCTCCCCACATTCATCTAAAAGCTTGGCATCGCTTTTGAAAAATCACTGTGAAAGTCTGGATGTTTTAAGTGTTGCTATATATTTTAAGATAGTGTTGGAAATGGAGGTGCCTGGGGTTTCTTTTTTTGTTTTGCTGGCATAAAACCCAGTTAACGGTGAATAACTTGCTCTTCTGACCTTTTCACCTCAAGGAAGATTAATGGTTGTTTAGATCAGAACTTCCTCCCCCTGAACAGGGGTCTGAAAGCTTTGGGGATTCAGACGGACAAAGAAAGTCTTTTCACCTCCAGGTCACCAGCACAGACCTGTGATGTCTCTCTAGTGACCATTAGATGGTTGCTCACAAGCTGATGAGCGAGAGCTGGTGGTTGTAATCCATTTCCCGATGGACAGGTCCCTGCCTCATGAAAGCTGTCACCATGTGCTTATCTGAGCAGTGAGAAATGGGAATTAACGTGAAGAGAGCTTGAACTGCGTTTGCCTTGTGCTACTGACACCTCAGAGCCTCTGTAACACCTATTTCAGTGGATGAGTTCTTCTCCAGAGTCCCCTTTCTGAGCCAGAAAAGGGTTGAAACTGTGTCGGTACTGGCACTTGGTCTTGTTGAAGCTCATCCCATTGGCCTCGGCCCATCAATCCAGCCTATCCAGATCCCTCTGTAGAACCTTTCTACCCTCAAGCAGGTCTATAGAGTATAAAAAAGCTGAAGAGCTAGGATCTAGGATTCCTACCTCTCTTTGGCTGACCAAGTTGAGAGGATATAGGAATGTCAGGCATCAGGGGAACATCTAAGGTGAGAATATACATTTTACAAAACATTGTAAAATCCCAAAGGATTTGGAAACCAAACCCATGTAGTTATTAAGGATAATGTGCCACCACTTCTATTGCAAAGCCCCCCAAAACTCTTTCCTGTTCCCTTCTGGCTTTCCCTGGCCCAGAGTTACCTCTGCACAGTGTGTGCCATGTTGTGGACAGAGAAACTGAGCACATTACAACCAGAACTCAATTAATAAAGTATTTAAGTGTAAAAGCTAACAGGACGGAGGAGAAGGATCATCAGTTCTGCGAACATCAAAGATCTCCGAGGCTGCGTGACTTGAAAAGGACTGACCTCTATGTAGCTTATGAGCTTGAAAATCCTCTCCTATGTATTTGCAGCATTAATTCCTCTTGTTATCTGAGGTGATCTACTTTAATCAGATTCCTAGAAACAAGTCAAGTACTTAAAGCAGAAGATCTTTGACACCCCTGCTGGCAGTGTCAGTGGAGAGGCTGGAGACCAAACCAGCAGAGAGACAAAAAAAACCCATTTCAGCTCTCCAAAACTCTTTTCAGAATAATTGGTATCAGAGGGAGTCCCCCGTTTTCCCCTTCCATGCTGACAGATGTACCGTGTAAGGCCATTTCACATACTTGTCACACAAAAACTACCTCAAAAGCCTCACACTTCCAAAACACAGCAATTCCATACCGGTGCTCTCACTCCGTCCGAAAACCTCCTCTGTCATGGTGCCATCTCCTGCGCTATCCTGCTGCCTCACACAGGCACCATAACTTAAATCTGGATCAAAATGGGGGACTCCTAAATATGATCCTGCTTCTGTGCCTGCAGTGCAGCTTAGCCCAGAAAGCCAACCATATCCTGGGCTGCATCAAAAGCAGTGTGACCAGCAGGTTGCAGGAGGTGATTCTCCCCCTCTACTTATCGCTCCTGAGACCCCACCTGGAGTCCTGTGTCCAGCTCTGGAGTCCTCAACAGAGAAAGGACATGGACCTGTTGGAATGGGTCCAGCAGAGGGCCATGAAGATGCTCAGAGGGATGGAGCACCTCTGCTGTGAGGAAAAGCTGAGAGTTGGCATTGTTCAGCCTGGAGAAGACTCAAGGGAGACCTTGTAACAGCCTTCCAGTACCTGAGGGTAGGTCCAGGAGAGCTGGAGAGGGACTCTTTGTCAGGAAGTCTAGTGACGTGACAAGGGGTAACAGTTTTAAATTGGAAGAGGGGGGATTTAGATTAGATCTCAGGAAGAAATTCTTTGCTATGAGGGTTGTGAGACCCCGGAACAGGTTGCCCAGAGAAGCTGTGGCTGCCCCATCCCTGGAGGGGTTCAAGGCCAGGCTGGATGGGGCTTGGAGCAACCTGGGCTGGTGGGAGGTGTCCCTGCTCATGGCAGAGGGGTTGGAACACAGTGATCCTTAGGGTCCCTTCCAACTCTAACCATTTGATTTTGTGATTCTATGATTCTTCTCCTTCCTAATCCTGTTTCCTAAGTTTCTAGCAGTAGGGTCTCTGAGTGCCAATAGCGATGGCCCTTGCTTTTAATTTAATCTCATTTTCTCACAGAACTTAAGCCAGAGGAGGCAATGCCATCTGATACCCTCCAGAGACCTTCATCCCGCAGAGCACTTGTGTTGCATGTGGCCAAAGGAGCTTGATGGCTGCGTGAGGACACGCTGGAGACAAGTAAGGTGACAGTTGAGGTTGCCTCATTCTTTAGACTTATCCGTGGGAGAAATCCTAAGCAGTTCGTGCCCAGTGACCCAAGCAGTGGATTTTCCTCCCTACAGTGTGGGGACATGGTAACACAACAAGTGGGCTACCACTGCAGAGATCCAGTGACCACAAGAAAAGCTTTAATTAATGTGCTTGTTTGTCCGAAAATGCTCATGTTCACATCAGAAGCCGATAGTCAAAATAATCTTAAAACATTTTAAAGGAAAAGATTTGAGAGTGACAAAGCCCCATCCAAAAGCGATTGTGCTTTGTCAGGGGAATAAAGACCTCACTGATCAATTACCTTGAAAAAAAATGAATAAATCAGGTTCTTATCTTAATAAGCTATTGTTGCCACGGCCCGATTTGGACATACCGCTCTTTTGTTGACATTTTTAATGCTGCTGGTGGATTACCAGAACATGAGCAGTGTATGGAAGCTTGTTAAGCCTCCACGTGCTCAGCCTGGCCCCAGATTTAATGCTGGCTGGGTGCAATCCCTGCTGCTGGCACGAGCTCTGGGGGACTTGAACCTTTGCAGCGCTGGGCATTGTGCTTCCCACTAATCATTGTGTAGGTTTACTCAAGTGTGTTTTACAAGCTTAGGGCAAATTTGTGAGCGTCCAGTTATCTATATGTAACTTTTTTGGCCAACCAGGCTTGTTCTTTTTTTTTTCTCAAAACCCTGCAGTATCTTTCTGTAAGTAGCAGGAGGATGTTTTCAGCCTGGCTTCCAGGTCTGGCTGGTATTTCCTTTCCCGAGCAGCAGAGAAATATTTGCACAAGCCCATTCAAACTGCATAGCACTTGATTCTCCTGGTCCCCTAGAGTGAATTTAAAGTTCAAAATGTTTTTAAATTCTTCGATCATCATCATCATTTAGGTAAAATCTGTCACAGCCAGATGCAAATTAAAATGTTACTTTTGAAAATTCTTCACTTATTCCTGGACCTTTCGGCCGTGCTGTGCGACTTTTAATTTTGAACTCGTTTTGCAGTCATGTAAGGATGAGGTGAAGTTGTTGGTAGCGCATCTGTCTCTCTCTTCCTTTCATTTAGAGGAAAATAACAGACCAGGTATGCCAAGCTCACTTTGTATTTTGCATTTGCTGTTGGTTTTACTTCTCAGTCATTGACAGTTGTGATTCTGTGGCCCTAAAATGAGAAAAAAAAAAGCACTTCTCTCTCCAGAACATACTACTCACATGGCATCATGCAGAAGTGTTCCAGAGTAGATGCCTGCAGCGTGCACGTGTGGTTTTATCCCCTCTTATTTTTAAATGGCTAATTGTGCATACTCCTGAGTTCATGATCCTATTCCAAAAATACCTGTGGTTTATCCTTATCATATTGCCCAGCTGAGGGTAAGAAATAGGCTCAAGTGGCTCAGTGCAGATTAGATTCGCCTCTTACACAACAGGGTACCAGATCCAGGGGGAAGCCAGAGGCTTGCCTTGGGAAGAGCTCTGTCCTCCGCAGGCCGGGGAAGCCCTTGGCAATATCCCTTGCCTCTGCTGAGAGCAGCAGGATGCTTCCCACCAACTTCACTTCTCTGGAAAGGCATTCTTTAGTTTACAAAGGCCAGGATAAATAAGGTTTCTGGTACTTCTCTGAAATCCCTCGAAATTTTAATTATGTTTTTCTGTAACCATCATTCAAAGTCGGTTTTATTGGATTCCTTTTGAGCTTACCAACTCTGGTAAACAGGACAAGAGCATACACTTGTTTCTTCCAAATGTGAACAGATCCAGCCTGTGGGAAAAGCACCCTCACTGCCTCCCCAGCTGGACATTTCGCCAAGTTATGGGGTTTTCTGCAGCGTTGACAAGATTCACTGATCCTTTTTCTGGTTTCAGCAGTTGTTTTGACCTCAGCATAAGTCTTTTCCTCTTTTCCACCTCTCCCTGCTTTCTGCCCACGTTCCTAAAAACCAAGAACCTTCCCTGTCCCAGACCCGCAGCTCAGTTAGATGGATGTTTTGTCAGACACCATATGTCTATTCTGGTGTCCTGAGCTGTCCTCCTTCTCCTCCTCGGTTGTCCCCATTCACCTTTGGTTGCCAAGTTCTTACACCAGCAAGTGCTTTGATCCTTTATTGACAACACGAGGACTTCAGGTGTTTGGTAAACAGCCCCATCACAGCCCACAGTGAGGAATTTGGGCTCCACATGTTGGCCTGGGAGCCTCTGGTCAAAGATATACCCTGGTGCAAAAACTTTTTTGGGTCTTCTCATGGCTGCTGTGGCACCACGTGAGTAATATTTATAGCTTATTAATTGCGTTCAGCAGCGAGGAAAAATTTGAGCCTAGTTTCTTGATACTTTATGCAATTTGGGCAACAAAAAAGAGATTCATAGGATCAATCAATGTTTGGTTTCCTTCTCCCACCACAGACTGGACTCTTGCTGGGTCAGTAGGGAACCAGAGGGAGATAACATGTATAATTTATGTGGCTCTGCAAGGAGTGCCTTGGTTGGACGTTGTGGAGAGTATCTTCTTCAAGTCTAAAATTACTGTCCTTTTCTTCTTTGGCAGATTACCAAGACATTTGTCCAAAATAAAAAAAAAATAAAAAAAAAAGTAGCCCAGTATGTGCCACCCTTTTCTTGCAGCCACGTAAGATTTCTTGCAAAACCCTGGGCATTCATTTAGTTACCCTTTGTGCACCTGATGGGGGACACAGGAGGGATGAGGAGGGACTCTTGATCAGGGAGTGGAGCAATAGAACAAGGTGTAATGGTTTTAAATTGAAAGAGGGGAGATTGACATGAGATCTCAGGAAGAAATTCTTTGCTGTGAGGGTGGTGAGGCACTGGAACACGCTGGCCACAGAAGCTGTGGCTGCCCCATCCATGGAGGGGTTCAAGGCCAGGCTGGATGGGGCTTGGAGCAACCTGCTCTGGTGGGAGGTGTCCCTGCCCAGGGCAGGGGGGTTGGAACTCCATGATCTTTGAGGTCCCTTCCAACCCCAACCATTCTAGGATTCTGTGATTTATAGTCCTTGACTACCGTGTAGGATCTGAGCAGAACGAAGCAGCAAACTCCCTTTTGTCAACAGGGAAAAATCCATTCCCAGGTGAGACACGTAATATTGGACTTTTGGAGCCCTATTTTTCTGTCTGGAAGTGATATGAGAGCCTTTTGTCAGCTCCCTGTGCAGGGTGACTCATCCCAGAACATCATGACCCTTGTAAAGATGGGTGTTCAAAGCCAACCTGCTCAAACCCTAACCTACAAAGCCATGAATGCCAGCTGGTGACCAGCTCTCCAGTCTCATTTCAGCTTCCACATCCCCACCACTCCTCAACACGATGAAACACTCCGTGGTAAAACCCAGCTGTGATTTCAAAATATCTTTATGCTGTACCTGTAACTAGGAATCATAGAATCACAGAATGGTCAGAGTTGGAAGGGACCTTAAAGATCATCAAGTTCCAACCTCCCTGCCCTGGGCAGGGACACCTCTCCCTAGAGCAGGTTGCT
>VXBW01003048.1:50764-66472 GCA_013400375.1 Thinocorus orbignyianus
CTAAATCAAGCCTAAATCAAGCCTAAATCAGCACGGTAAGTTTTAAGTTGTTTAAGATTACTCAAAAAGTAAAGAAGTGTAAATAAAGTCGAAGCACAGCACAGAGACCAAAGAGGAACCGTGAAATGAAGTGGGCTGGATTTAAAATTCTGGATGGAGATGGTTTCAGGGCACAAGCCCAGCAAAGCTGGGTTTTGGGGCCAAAAGTGGGTCCACCCTGGTGCAGATCAGAGTTGGGCAAAAGGGAAAAGGTGCCCCAGGAAGGGGAACTTGGGGGGAAGAGGAGCAGGAGGTGTTTTGCTCTGGATCCAGAGCCAATTCCTAAAGAACCCGCTCTCATCTTTCCAGACAGAAACGCAGAGCTGGATTTCTCCACTTTCCTGAATATAATGTACAGGCAGACGAAGCAGGAGGAGCCTGAGAAGGAAATCCTCACGGCCTTGTCCATGATAGATAGGCAGAAGAAAGGCGTCATCAGCGTTTCGGAGCTGAGAGCCAAGCTTACAAGACTAGGAGAAAAGCTTTCTGAGGAAGAAGGTATTTTGCAATTCAAAGATTTACAGAACGCTCTCCCACCTTCTTATTTCCTTCTCAATTTCCCTCTATAATTAAATCTGGGATCAGGATGTAACTGGGCAAACAAGAGATGGAGCTGGATGGGGCTTGGAGCAACCTGGTCTGGTGGGAGGTGTCCCTGCCCATGGCAGGGGGGTTGGAACTCCATGATCTTTGAGGTCCCTTCCAACCCCAACCATTCTAGGATTCTGTGGTTTATAGTCCTTGACTACCGTGTAGGATCTGAGCAGAACGAAGCAGCAAACTCCCTTTTGTCAACAGGGAAAAATCCATTCCCAGGTGAGACACGTAATATTGGACTTTTGGAGCCCTATTTTTCTGTCTGGAAGTGATATGAGAGCCTTTTGTCAGCTCCCTGTGCAGGGTGACTCATCCCAGAACATNAATCTCCTGCAGGAAAACAATGATTTAGATCCAAAAATACCTCTTCCAGGACCCTGAATATCCAAAGGTGAAATAAAGACTAGGTTAGATTTGTTATAGCTTTTTTTTTTTTGCCTTTTTTTGGAGGAGGAGGGTGGGGGAACTATTCAGTGTTGCTCTTCATTCCTTTTTTTTTTTCCTTTTTTGTCCTTTTGAAAGCTTTAGAGCCTCCCTGCGTAACCGCCTCCGCTCCATTCACCGCCGAATGGCCGGTGCGCTGATCTTTTTCTGGGTGGGTAATGGATTTGGTGTGATTGCTTGACACGGGGACAATGGGGGGACAAACAATTGCACCCGTGCCCGTGCGGCTGCCCATCTGTTGAGCGTGTGCTCCTTCAGAGGCAGCCGGGCAGGGGACAGATGAAGGCGCCAGCCCGGCCTGATGTTAATGGCATCAGTCATAGGAGCTGAACATGTGGCGCCATAAATCAAAAGCTAATTGAACTTTTGCTCGATCCTGCCACCCATTTCAAACACGGCACGGGTTGGTTGTTTTTTTTTTTCCTGGGACAATGTGTCTGTCCCGTATCCCCCTCCCCTGCCAGCCCCGCCAGTGGCTTTGCTGCCCCTGGACAGCAGGAGGCTGCGGCGGGAGGTGTCAAGTGATACCGGCTTCTCTTCGCTCGTTTCTGTCTTGAAACAGTGACGCCTTCCACTCAGCCAAAGTGCTCTCAGGCTCAGGATGTGTATTTGACGAATATTTATTATTTCAAAGAAGAAATGTTGCGTGAATATGACAGTGACAGCCCATCTTTGCAGGCACTTTCCATCTGGGACTGTTGGTGGCAGACCTCTATAGAAGACAGCCCTAGTTTTTACGTTAATTACACACATGTGCTGGTAATGAAGGCTATTCATTAGACTGATAGAATTTAATGTCACTGTTTACACTTGAAAGTGCTTTTGCTGCATCAGTTGCTGGAGCCTGAGAGAGCCAAAATTGATGAGCTTAGGTGTCCATGGCAGCAGTAAGTCACCAGAAGGTGAGGGGGCTGATTTTCATAGATGTAGAAGGGAACAATCTCCGATGGGAGCATTAAGGAACGAAAAGCTTTGGCAAGGAGACCCTTTAGTGATGTGCATAAATATGGAATTAGGCCCCAGGACCATCAGGTCATGTAGGAACCCATCTACAGCTGAGCCACCTGCCCTCCCTCTGCAGCCACTGGGGTACAGGGGCATATAGACCTGTGTTCGTTCTGCCTGACGTGCTCTTCTTTATTTACTTGCATTTGAAATTTTACACTGAAGTGCCCAGGATTCAGGTACTGGTTTATGAAAATAAAAGACAAAGCACAAAATGTTTTTCTTAATACACCTGGAATCAGCTCCTCATTATATGGGAGGAGCAGAATTTTATAATAATTGTGTAAAAGTACACAAAGTATTAACCTAACTTATCTTAAAAACCCTTGCAGTACTTCTGCAAACATTTACTTGCCTGTACATTGCCTACATCGAGCAGGCTTTAAATAATTAGCCATTTATTGCAGAGGATTCTCCAAACTGGTTAAAGGAGACATAAAATAAAATGCTCCTGTCCGAGCAGTGGCTTAAAGTAACAGCTAAATTAAGTCTTTGCCTTAATAGTATTCATAGAAAGGCAGATGGGAGCAGAAAATGTTGCGATGAAGAATATGGAATGAGATGAGATCACAGCATCAGTCTGTCCTTTGTAGATCTGGACAATGATCACAGAGCCAGATTGGATTAGTGAAACCTATTTACCAGAAGTTCAGAGCGGTTGCATGAAGCTGCGAGGCAGTCGGGAGGGAGAGGTGGAAAATGCACCAGATTTACAGCTGCAGCGACGAGAATTTGGAAGTGTTCACCACGGTGATTTCGGCCAAATGTGAGTACCTCGAAGCTGGAAGCACTGCTGCGGGAAGAGGGGGGGGCTGTGGTTTGGGTGGACAAGGTGTTTGGCACCAGGGAAATCTCCAAAGGCAGCAGCAGAAGCAGCAGCTCCAGCTCGTCTCTTCTCCCTCACCGAGCTCTGCTCGCCGCCCCGGCGCTGGAGCTAATCCCCTGCAGGTGCCTGGATGCTGCGATGGGGTAAAAATCTCTTTCCCAGCAAAAAAATTGGGAGATCTGGAATTGGGTGTGGATGTGTACCTATGAGGTAATTGCTAAAAGTGACAGCTTGCAACCGGGCGGCTATTCTGTGGTGCTGGGAAAAGAAAGCAAGGTCCTGCGAGCAGTTTGCAGCTCGGGTGAACTGGGTGAAATGCCTGAATGTTGGATTTAAGTCTGCTGGCTCAATAAGTGGAACATTTCCAAAGCCATGCCCTGGAAATGAATGCTTGATTAACATTAATTGCTTGTAATGAAGAGTAAGGACCGGACAAAGCCCAGTCTGCGTTTGATTGAACAAATTAGTTTAAACTCAATAGCTGCGCGTTTCAGCAACAAGGAAAAGAAAGCAGGTAAAAGCAGGGAAAACAAATTGTGGGGCCAGATCAGATCTTTTCCTGCAAGCTGCAAGCACGAGCTCTCAGCTGCTTAATTTCAGAATGTAAGTGGAAATGACAAAGTGAACCATCGCTGCAATTGTTTTTGTTGCCCGAAAGCTGGGCTGTACGTACAAACAGCCCTTTTTTTTTTCCCAGGCAAATCCAGAAACATCATTGGGAAGGATTCGTTCTTCCTGCTCCCGCTCCAGCTCCCTGCAGAAAATCCCATTTGCCGGGGGGAGCCCCGCTGCTTGTGCTCCTGCCATTGTATTCCTGCAGAGCGGGTCACTCCTGGCTCTGCCTCCCTCAGCCACTCTTCTTACAGCGGCTTTTCAAGCCATTGCACGTTTGCTGCTGCTGTGACTGACTTCCCTTTCATGCCTTGCCTTTCTTCAGCCCCTGGAAGCCATCCACCTCTCATGCTGGCAGACAACAGGCAGGGAGCTGGACTTTGGGTCATACGTACTCTGAAAATACACAGATTTATTACCTGGGCACATTTATGTGTTGTTCCTTCTGCACCAGCCTGGGTGTATCAATAACAACACAACAGCACGTGCTTCTGGTAGAAATTTTTAGTGGGAGGTGCCCCTACCCATGACAGGGGGGTTGGAACTTGGTGATCTTTAAGGTCCCTTCCAACTCTAACCATTCTGTGATACTATGATTTAAATCTCTATAAACTCTGCTCTCCAGTAAAACACACACCATACCAGAGAGACACGAAGATGATTCCTGGCATCACTAAACTTCCCTGCACTTGCCTGTTTTGCTTGTGAGCAATTGGTTTAGTCCTCACACGGTGAAATTCCAGAAGTAAGGGTAATTGCAGCAGCTTCAAAAGCAAGTGACGACCTATTCCAAGGAAAACAAAACAAAACAAACCCCACCTTCATGGTGTTTGTCTGGTTTTCATCCCACACTCGCCAGGGTTTAAAATATAAAACGTGTCCTGCAGGAAGGAGAAGGCAGTCGGGATCCCTGAGGATATCATGCTGTGTGAAGCAGACTGTAATCAAACTGACAGCCTGGCACACTCTCGGGCTCTATTCGGGCAGATAACTTACTTGGGATGTACCATGTGGAAGCACCCTGGGCTGCAGCGGGTCGCTGGCAGGGACCCTGGGCAAGACTCATCCCATCCCCTCCCCTCCTCCTGTCCTGGGTCACTGTGGGCAGAGCATTGGCCAAAACTTGATTTCTAGGCAGCCAGGTCCTAATACACCCTCACTGGGGGAATGAGGGGTGGCTTTTGGACAAACACAGGCCGTCTAGGAACAATAACTGTGGTCCCACTGCCAGCTCTGCTGGAAAGACTGTTAACTTGTGGTTCCTGCTATCGGAAAAGAGGAGTTTGGCTGTAGAAATGAGCAGCCTCAAGTGAACTCCAGCTGCTTCTGCAGCTTCAAAACTCACTGCAACCATTGATAGATAGCAACAACGAGCACTGCAACTCCTGGAATTGAATTCTTCACTTTGAGGGTGGCAGAGCTCTGGAACAGGCTGCCCAGAGTCTGTGGAGTGGTGGAGTCTCCTTCTCTGGAGATATTCCAAACCCACCTGGACAAGTCCTTGTCCAGCCTGCTCTGGGTGACCCTGCTCTGGCATGGGGGTTGGACTAGATGATCTCCAGTGGTCCCTTCCAACCCCTACAATTCTGTGAATGTATGCCAAAAATGTGAAGGAGGGCTCACCTGAAGAGTAAGTCACTCATCATCCTATATCAAACCTCCCTGACCCTTCAAAGTCTTTGGACTATACCTGGAGCTCCATTCACATGCCTTGCCCTCAGGGCCAGCCTCTAGTATTGGAGTTAATTCCCCAAATTTGGCAGGTTTTTGCAGGCCTGTTTCTGTCACTGGCTGCTCAATCCTGTAGTCACGACTCTTGTATCCTGAACACAGAGGAGGGTAATAATTTTAAAGGGCAAAGGAGAAGATACGATAAGAGAGAGAGGTGGGAGTATCACTAAGTTTTTCGGGCCAGTTTCAAGTCAAACTGAAACAAGAAGTGTTGAAAGAATCTTCACTTTGTCCTAAAGAAGCCCCACTCAAAACCAATCAATTCAGTCCAGTCAAAAGCTTGGCTTATGGTCCTGGCCTCTTGTGTGTCCAGTGGCTGGTGGTTCTGGTTTGCCTGCAATTTCGGTGTCTTTGTGGATTTAAGAAATCAAATTGAGAGATGAGGCTTTAAGCACAATGCCCCAAGTTCCAAGAACAGAACAGGTCACTTTGAGTATTGAAGAAGAAAAGGCTGGGCTTAATGCAGATGATGTGCTTTGGGCATCGTTCAGTAAAACTAAAATAATGTCAGCAAGCAGTTTGAACTTATTGAAAAAGCCTCTATCTAGATAAAATGTATGGCCTCTCCAAAGATAGTGTACTCTCTGGTCATGTTTGAAGGTGACTGGGCAGAGAGAGAAGCATATTTCCTTCTGAAACTTCACTGGGTGGGAGGCCAGATCACAGCTCAGGCAGGAGAAGGACAGTTCCTCCTGGAAGTCTATGGTGGAGGTGCAGAAATGCGGGGAAGGCTCTTGCCCTGTGCCCAGGGGTGCCTGTATTGTGCAGCTAGAGCATGGTCTCTGAGATGATATTAAAACGGACTTTTGGCTTGTTTCAACTGGAATCCTCCTTAAACCCATTCTTTAGTGCTTAGTGGCATGGTTTAGTGATGGTTTTTCTCAGTAAGGTTGATGGTTGGACTAGATTGGTCCCATCCAGCCTATAATTCTGTGATTCTATGATTCCTTCCCTCCATGTATTCTCACAGAGGACTTTTAGGTGTGTAACCTCACCTTCTCTGCCCCCACTGCACCCTGACCATATTCCTGTTCTTCTTTTTGCAGCATGTAGTCCTGCCCGACGTCGAGCCAAAAGTACGCAGCACATCCTAACAAAGAGTGTAAGGAAAAAATCTCCCTTTCTCTCCCTCTTGTTTTGGCTTGTTTCTCTTTGTTTGTTTGTTTTTAATTCTCGTGGGCTACACTTATCCTTACAAATGCTGTGGATAAATGGGAATTGCATCTTTCAGGGCAAAGTGCGTCGGTGTCTGATGCCGGGAGCAGGGTGGGAAGGAGAAAGAGGAGTTTCTGTAAAGCTACAGTTTATTACAGGAGCACTTTCAAACTTCAGAAAATACAGTCTGTCTGTGCAGAGCCGGTCAAAATGAAGCATCACAGCTTATCAACACAGGTCATCTGAGGGAATCACAGGCTTAGTTCTTATCCATAAAGCCCTAATAACAGTGATAGAGGGACAGGCAGGCAGGAAAAGCAAACAAATCATATCAACACATGCATGTGTTAATCAAGGAGCCAGTATCCCTTTCCCCAGGGGACTTGGGACAAAACTACCGAGCAATGGACTGTAACCTCAGCTCAAAAAGATTTCTCTGAGGAGGATGCTTGTCCCTTGATCCCGGTGGCTCCTGCCTGTCCCTGGCTCACCCGCGGTGCACAGGCACAGCGCTCACAGCCGGAGCTTTCCCTGCTCCCTGCAGGTGAGGTTCCAACCCCCCATTCAAAGAACCAAACATTTTTCATGTTCTGGGAAAATGTTTTCCAAGTTGGGACACTTTGACACATAGGCCTGAGGTTTCTTGTCCTACAGGCCCATTCACAACCCCTTCCACCATCCTTTTATCACAGTTCCGACTGAAGTGATGACCTCTTTCTCTTGTGCATATCAAAGCACTTTTTACAAGCTTTCATACTCTTTTGCCAGAGCATTTCTCCTTCTTGCAGACCTGTCTCTTCTCTAGCCCTTTGCCTCTCCTTTTCCCATGCTCTATCCCACTTCCCAGCCCCATTCCTCATTTCTAAACAACCTCCTCTTTGTATTCCTCATTCCCTTTTTTGCCTTCCACACCCCAGGTCCCTCCTGCTTCCCATACTTACCTGGGCACTAGAAGAAGAAACCTTGCCATATTCACTCCCATCCCCTCTCTTGATTATTAAAGCAGGTGACAGGATCCCAATACTTCACAGGATGCCTGAAGTGGTCCCCAGGAAGGGTCAGGAAAGTGCCTGGGATGTTTGAGTAAAAACTGTATCTGCAGTGGTTTTTTTTCTCAAATGTGAAAAAATCTTATTTTTGTCCTCTGACTCAGGCTGGGCTTTCAAAATGACTTTTCCTCCAAATGAGGATGAAATCCAGAGTGCCAGACTGTTACTCAAAACAAGCCGTTTTGAGATACCCCTTTTTTTTATTTGTTAGGCCTTTGGTATATTTTGTTTTCCGTGTAATATAAAAATAGCAAAAAAGTCCAAACCAAAAGCAAACTATTTTGACTTAATAAAACAAAATGCTGTTATAATTTACCAATTTTTTTTTAGATAAAATAGATAATTTTCCATTATTTCCAGATAAATTTCCAGATTCTAACCAGAATTTTCTCATAAAATTTTTCAGCTGGAAAATTTTTGGCTAGCCCTCATCAAAATCCAAGGCAACTGTATGTCTGTTACCATGTTCCCAATCTCAGCAATAGAGGGTTGTTGTTTCTGCTAAATGGGAGCTTCTGATATTTAATTTGGACTTTATCAGCTGCTGTAGCAGCTCTGCAGTCACCAAGGTCCAAGAAAACAAGATAAGAAAGTCCCTGGGTTTGATGCTGTATTTTTAGAGAGGTTTTTTGGTGTTTTTTTTCTTTTCTTCTCCTTTGGGGCTTTCCTGACCCCAATTAAAGATGTCCTTTGATTGGCCTTTAGTCATGATGCAGCAGGAGCACTGAGACCGAGGACTGGTCCATGGCTCCAGCTCAGAACAGGAGTGAAGCTCTCAAACCAAAGCGATGGGGAGAGTCAGCTCTTAGACTGATGCCTTCTTCCCCTCCTCCTGTGCCATCCAGCTGCTCACAGCATTCAAATAACTCACCCCTACTGGAATAGACACTCCTGCGAGGAAGTTGTGATTGCCAATTTCTAGGCCCACAGAAAAGTAGCAGAATGATTATGTCTCTTTTTATTATTATTATTATTATTTTCTTTTCACTTTTAACTCCACACCTGCAGCCAGCGCTGCAGAAATGCCTCAGCCACCACGAAATCTTCTGTTCTGGTGATTGCAGTGGGTGAACAACTTTAATCCTCAGCCAGGGCAAAAAATAGCAAGCAACGTGGACATCTGCCAGACCTTTCTTTTCGTGGCAGAAATACCCAAGCAGTGTAGCATTAAGTGATTTAACATTCAAATGACTTACCTTGGTGGAGGGGAGTACCTTCCATCCCAGTCAAGAACCTACCCCAAAAGCACAAGCATGACTGCGGAAGGGTGAGAGGAAGGGGGAAACACCTTTTTCTTGTTTAAATTTCGTAAATATGCTTATCTGCAGTTCCTGTTGCCCTACTAAGAGTTATTTCCAGTCATAGTAGGTCCTTCTCCTGTAGGGAGCCTACAGGAGAGCTGGGGAGGGACTCTTTGTCAGGAAGTCTAGTGACAGTATGAGGGGTAATGGTTTTAAATTGGAAGAGGGGAGATTTAGATTAGATCTTAGGAAGAAGTTTTTTACTGTGAGGGTGGTGAGGCACTGGAAGAGGTTGCCCAGGGAAGCTGTTGATGCCCCATCCCTGGAAGTGTTTAAGGCCGGGTTGGATGGGGCTTGGAGCAACCTGCTCTAGGGAGAGGTGTCCCTGCCCATGGCAGGGGGGTTGGAACTTGATGATCTTTAAGGTCCCTTCCAGCTCTAACCATGCTATGATTCTATGATTCCCTTCTCTTCCCTTGCTCTCCTTTGGGTAGAACTTTCTGGATGCCAATACATGGCTACTTTGCAGAAAAAGTGGCAAATCCCTCTGTGCATGCCGGTGCTGTCACATAAAAAATTGGATCTGCATTAGACCATCAAAAAGAGCTTAACTTTACAAATCTGGCATTTCCTAACAAGCACTTGTTGTTCAGCCTCGGAGCTTCAAAGTTTTATCCCAAGCCAGATGTTTAATTTACACCTTTTCTGCCTGGTTGGTGGTGTGGGGGTGCAATTTTGGGGTTCAGAAGCAGGACTGTTGGAACAGCTTTTGTCCTGCATCCTCCGTGTCCCCTGCTTAACACAACTAATTCTAACAGCAGATATGCCAGGTGGTAAAGTTCACACACACAAAAAAAGAGACTTTGCTTAACTCTGAACTCAGAGCCAGCATCCTTCAAGCAGACTGAGCTGGTCAAGGGACTTACAAGGTGTGAAAACAGTAGTTTTTGTTTCAGAGAACAGATTACTAATTCTGTCTAGTTTGGCTGACTCTGCCATTCACACAGATTTAAATTTCCTGGTGCGTCTAGAAAAGAAAAGTGACTTCCAGCTGATCCTTCTGCCTTACCCTAGGTACCCCGGAGAAATGTCAGCTCCGGTTTAGATCAAAACTGCGCTACAGCAGGTTTAGTTTCCTGACCTAGATAAGTCTTTACATATTACAGTAACGGGTGAGGTAGCCAAAGTCAGGGTGAAATCTTGAATTAGGAGCTAAGAAACTCCAGAAATGTACTACAGCAAACACAGACGTTAGCTGAACATGTGCTATGGAGGTTGCACGGCTGTCTCCAGCTGTAATGGAAAATGGCATTGCAACGTATTTATATGGATTCTTCTGCCTGAAGGGGCTCTGGCATTACTGATACGACATGTAACAAGCAGTCTCAAAAACATCAACAACGTGCTTAAATGATTCCTGCTATTAATGGAGTTCAAAATCCCGCTTCCTTTCCCCAAAGTGAATTTCCTCCCTTGCAGCACGTAAGGCAGATTGTTAAGTTTCAAGTCGGTGGTGGTTTACCCTGATCAAACAAGCCACTTTTTAAGGATTAGAGGCAACTGCAGGCAGCTTCCTACTTACCAAAAATGCTCTTTCCAGGACCACACAAAAGAAACGAGCATGGGTACCTCGGGAGCAGAGGGCTGATGGCATTTTCAGTCCCACGCCAAAGAGGACTGAGTGTGACCAAGAGGACTGGGTGTATTTCCAGAGCTGGTGGGAAAAGCTGAGCTTTGTGGCATCCCGTGAAAGCTGGAAGAGCTTGGTTCACACAGGGCAGACTCCAAGGGATGTGTTGATGGTGAGACACTGGAAGAGGTTGCCCAGAGAAGCTGTGGCTGCCCCATCCCTGGAGGGGTTCAAGGCCAGGCTGGATGGGACCTGGTCTGGTGGGAGGTGTCCCTGCCTATGGCAGCAGGGATGGAACTCCATGATCTTTAAGGTCCCTTCCAACTCTCAACATTCTATGATTCTATGGACAACTGCCAGGCATGGCCTCCTCACATCTGTAATGACTACAAGGTGTCTCCACTGTGGTCACTGTGGCGATGGGGGAGAAATGCCTCTGGCCAGCAGCTTGCAAGGTCCGGGTGGTCAGGGTGTGCATGGACACAGGAGGACAGAGGGATGAGGAGATCCTGGAACTGGACCAGGGGCAGCTGGGAGAGAGCCAGCTGCTTGAGCAGGAGGCCTCACCACCAGCATTGCCCTCGTTTCTGAGTTATGGGAGCAATGCTGGGGCTTGGTTCCATCCAGCAGCACCAGATTCATGGCCCTTAACATTGAGCACGTCCTTAAGCAGCTTACAGAGCAGGGACTGCGTTAGGCTGTGTGCCAAAATCTACACAACTAAGAGAAAACCCCTCTTAGGTCTTGGATCAAGCTTTGGTTGTCTCATCAGCCCTTTCCAGTGGTGGTTTTGACTGCTGTTGGACAGTTTCTGTGTCTTGTTTCCTTGCTGGTCTGGATCTTGGCCCTGTTCTCTCTCTGACAGTAGCTCTTTGTTTTGTTCACACTCATTTTTGAGGACTCTGTTCGAGATCTCAGTGAGCTTTGTTTGTGAAAATTAGTCCCTAGAAGCACAGTTATTCACCGCCTTGCATCTTCTGCAGTCATTTAGCAGGTATAAAATGGAAGTAAGTCCAAAAGACAAAAGAGATAGATTCACAGTGTATAAGTTTAACTGACTGGCCAGGGTATGACGCAGTACAAAATTAGATTTGAGCTGTCTCGAAGGCATATTATATTCAGTAGATGTTGGAAAGGAACATGTTTTGGTCCCCTGAGGAGAATATAGAAAGGTGCAACTAAGTAGCTGTGTTTTTCCCATATTTTTATACATCCTATGCACGGAGGCAGGAGCAGAACAAAACGGACCCCACAAATCCCACCCATAAAAATATCCCCTTTGGGTGACAGTAAAGCAGTAGGAAGAGCAAGCACCGTGCTGCTCCCCTCACAGACCTTGACAGACCACCTAATCTCCAAGGCCAGGTGTAACGGGATGGGTTTGCCTCTTCCCTGCAGGTGGTAGCCATATCTGATCATCGGCCCCACAGGCCTGAGAAGCTGCAGCCCCACCAGGGTGACCTCTTCCACGTGCTGTACGGTGAAGAGGAGGAGCGGGGCTTGGGCCATCTGCAGAGCGGGCAGCGGGGACCCTGCCCCACCAAGGGCACCACCCAGCACGGTGAGTCCACACAAGTAGCTTTATTCCTCTGTGGCTTCAGAGCATTTTTAGATAATAGAATGGTTAGAGTTGGAAGGGACCTTGAAGATCATCCAGCTCCAACACCCCTGCCATGGGCAGGGACACCTCCCACCAGACCACATTGCTCAAAGCCTGGTCTTGAACACTTCCAGGTCTGTGCTTATAGCAGAGGTGCTCCAGCCCTCTGGTAATTTTCATGGCCTCCTCTGGACCCATTCCAACAGGTCCGTGTCCTTCCTGTGCTGAGAACTCCAGAGCTGGACACAGTGCTCCAGGTGGGGTCTCACCAGAGCAGAGCAGAGGGGGAGAATCACTTCTCTGGACCTGCTAGCCGTGCTGCTTTTGATGTTGTTAGCTTTCAGTGGCTCGTGTCAAGCTTCTCATCCACCAGCACTCCTAGATATTGCCGTCTTCCAGTTTGCAGCCCAGCAGGTGCTTTTTTATATATCTAGAAGATACTTCCAATGCTTAAAATATCCAGTGGAATTAATAAGATAATGACCATGGCATTGCAGAGCTCTCGCTTTTTTCACAGTCATAAACTCTCTTTATTTGGAGTCATAAATGCTGCCTTTCCAGAGGCTGGCAATATTTCAGAGATGATGGATTGTGTATTACTGATTTTGCCTGAGTCATCTTATTATATAAAAACTCTGCTTAGAACCTCCCAGAACATAATTATTTGGGATGAAATTTTCTGTTCTGGATGTCAGCCACAGACCTGATTATGTTTTTTTCAACCAAAAACTTGTTCAGCATATTTGTTGAGAACTCACGAAGGGTAAACGGAGTTTGCCAATGCAAAACCAAGGAACTGAGTAAACATAAATAAACTGGTCATTCAGTTCCTTCAGCGCTGGTGTGTTGGGTTTGGAAGGTTGAAGCTGGAGGTGGGCCGTGCAGTTTGGCAAGGGGTGGCCTTTTAATGGGAAAATGCATCTTTTGCTTTCCATTGAAAAACTGCCCAGGTCCAATCGAGTCATTAGCCTTTGAAAAAACTCCACAGGGCACATGTTTGGTTAGAGACATGGGGTATTTAGCTGTTGAAAAGGGCTAAATCTGTAAAGAAGGTACTACCATGAAGGTGGCATGTTCTTCACACAACTGGTCTGCAACCGCACTGCTCATAAGCCATCTCATTTGAACACCGAGGAGACAAAAGTGGGGCCTGAGAAGCTGGGAAGGACCAAAACTGAGCTTGAGACCGTAGAGAAAGATCTTAAACCAGGACCAGAGCCAAGACCTGGCTGAACAAAGAGCTGGGGCTTTGGGGGAGAGGAGGAGGAGCAGCTGGGACTGGCTGTGGGGCAGTGGGTGGCAGAGATGTGACCGGGGAGAGAGGAGGAACTGCTGGTGTTTGCGGTCAGGGGAAATGAGGTGGAGGATGACAGATAGGTGGGAACAGGAGAAAAGACACAGGAATCTGAAAAGAAGAGCAGAAAAGGGGGAAACAGTTCTCGCAGGGGGAGAAAGGGAAGCGATGGGGCAGAGAAACTGGGCTGCTGAACAGGGAAAATCACCATGGTGATCATCAATCCAGGAAAGGCAGTGAAAATCTTAATGGTTTTGCCCTCAGATGATTCACTGGTGGAGACAGTAGGCACAGGACTGTGCCCTGGGAAATAAAAGCTAAGGATGAACAACTGCTTTCTAAGTGAAGCAGAAAGTCTGTGGAAAAATGGTTTCTGGTCACAAATTAGAGGCTGAATCTCTGTGAATGTCTAGATCCTCAGGGAGATGAAGTAACTTTGGTCCAGTTCTGGTACTTCATAACTTTTTAGTGCCTGACTTTACAGATAGAGCATTTTAAGGGGAGGAAAGGAGAAGTGTTTGCAAATATTTGTATGAAAACAAAACCAGCTCTTTGCCATGGTGTGCTGCAGTGTCTGGTTTCAATGCTCACTGCAATAACAATGCCTCCACAGAGAGTAAGGTGCCATGAGAGAGTCCAGAAAGGTTTCTCCAGCTCTTTCTCAACAGCTGGAGAGCCAGCATAATGTGTATATGTATGGATCATCTCTTTTTGTTAGTCTCTGTACAAACGTGACCTTCACAAAAATTCCACCCTTCAAAAACTTTAACTTTCTTACTGGAAATAATTGTGCCTGTAGAGTTTTCCATGCTTGCTCCATAGGCAAGTACTACTGAAAATTAAAGAGACTTCAGATTTGGTAAGGCACAACTTGAAATCTGGGTCATGGAGGGAACAGTTCAACTTCCAGAGGAAGTGAAAAATGTGTAAACAAGAGCATAGATGAGAACACCAGCACGATTACTGCCAGCATCCAAAACTCTACACAGATACCAAAGCATAAGGACAGGGATTCCAGGATTCAGGAAGGAGAGTAAGTGTAGTGGAAGGCCAGAACAAGAAACCCCTGACTGCATCCAAAGCTGTGCTTTGCTTCACAGGATGGATAGATTAGAAGTACTCAGATCCATACCAAGTTTTTGTAGAAGTACTCATCGTGGAAACACAGGGCACGTTGGAATAACAGATATGGAGTAAGCCTTATCTCAGGCCTGGGCATCCATAGCACCTTCTGGAGGTGGAATTCACACAACACCCAGCCACCGCTGTCCTGAGGAGCGCTTAGGAACCTGAAGCTATGAGGACTTGCTTTGGATTACATATTTTGCTAAAACTTTGCCAGAACATTTTCTATATCTAATAAGAAGAGGGACAGGCTGAAGGGAAGATGCAGACAATATAAGAGGAAAAAAACAGTAAAAAATGTGGCCATTAGCCAAACCACTAATGCCTGAAGCCACTTGCTGAATACTGTTAGTGCCTAATATGCAAGATGAGAGGAGGTAATTAAATTAAACTTTGATGTGAGGGATACAGTTAGGTACCTAATGGAATTACTGGCGGGGGGAGGGAAGAGGGAGGCGGGGAGCGGGAAGAGAGAGGCTGGTTAAGATATTTATCATGGACACATATTGCCCCCAGAAGGAGAAGACAGCTCTGATTGCTAACTCATGCTGGAGACAACACTGTAAGCAGCACCTGGGCTATTTCTGATGTTTGTTTGTCATTATTTATACTCCATTGGTCACAGCAGTTGTGAATCATGCTCTATCCTCTTCCTTGGTCACTCTTGGTGTTCCTCTAGACGCCCTTCAGTTGCTTTTTAAAAAACAGCAGACAACTGAAAATGGCCAGGACTTTCTAGAAAGAAAAAAAAAAAATGAGGAAAAAAAGAGATCTCCATATTCCCACAGCCAAATGGGAGGATTTGACTCCATGAAAAAAATCTGGCATCCCTCACTCATTTGTTTCCTCGGCACAACTAGTAGGAACATCAGTGAGCGTTTAATCAAATCTAATTGGACTATAACCTGAATTTGGGCTCTGTTCCTGTTGGGTTTAACTGCATGGAAAGAGGCTTTTCACACAACTCTGCCAATGGGATAATTACCGCTAATGCCATGTTTCTTATGCTTTGCAGTGGGAATTACCGGGCGAGAGTCACCCAAGTCCTGTAATCACCTGTTGGATGGAAAATCTTTGGTAAGTAAATACAAGCAAGACCAACTCCCACTGTCAAATGCATCTTAAAACCTAGTACCTGTCAGTCTGTCATGGTACATGCAGATTTCACAGTCTTCGTTAAGGTTTTTGGGATGTGATTTATGCCAGAGGATCCTTAGATGGGAGCAGAAACTGGCATAGCATGGCTGCCCCTCAGGGAACCAGGAAGGGTTGTGGGGTGGAAACGGGCAGGCGCCTGTTCCAGATGCCCAGCCACCTGCAAGAACTGGGAGTAATTAACCTCTTCTTTCTCAGGAAACTT
>VXBW01003048.1:66500-76959 GCA_013400375.1 Thinocorus orbignyianus
GGGGGGGGGGGGGGAGAGGAATCATTTCTGAAGTGGAACAAGCATTCATATTCTCCAGAATGCCAACCTGACATGACACATCATATGAAACCCAAAAATTTGTTCTGTAATGGTCAGGCAAAATGTTTGGGTTCAAAATGACTCAGCTTTACCAAAGCATTTCCCCTCCCTTCTTTTTCTTACCAAAAAAAAATAAATTCAAAGTCCCTACACTTTATAAAAAATAAATTTTCAGGCAGGAAATAGTCCTTTGAAAAGTTTCAATGACGAATACCAGACCATGCTATAGGAGCTTCATGGCTTCAAATGCTCTTCTGCATGGCTGCAGTGTACTTGCTAGCTGGCAGCTGGGCTACACTCAAGAAAAATGACTATACAATGTTGAAGGAAGGTCAAAACGAATGATATCACAGAATCTCAGAATGATATGAGGTTGGAAGGAACCTCTGGAGATCATCTAGTCCAACTCCCCTGCCAAAGCAGGTCCTCCTAGAGCAGGTTGCACAGGAACTTGTCCAGGCAGGGTTTGAACTTGTCCGTCTCTCCAGAGATGGAGACTTCATCACCACCTCTCTGGGCAGCTTCTTCCAGGGCTCTGCTACCCTCAAAGGAAGGAAGTTCCTCATTCAGTGTAATGAAACTAATTGCCGATAGTTAATGTGGTTAAATTTTAAAGGATACTTGCAAAAGTGATTTCAAGGATACTCACGGAGTGCACCTAAATGTGTCCAGTCTCAGATTAATCCCAGGAGAATTAACCCTAGACAGCTTAAGCCTGGTCATAGCAGTGACAGTAACATGAAGAAATGTTTCAGTATTTTACTAAATCCATAAGTGTGTTCATGGCCTGAAACGAGAAGAGAACGTCACAATTTTGAACATGTTTTTCTATTTCTAGGCAACCCAGGGTTTAGTTTACCATCTGGGAGGATACACCACTCTCAGTGGCCTGTTTATGGGAAAATGTGACTCAGATCTGGCAGGCAATATGTAATCAAACAAGACGGGGAGGAAGCTGATGATTAGGCACTTGTGGGGCCGTGGCAGAACTGGGGCATGAACCAGAGGTTCCCCCACACCCCAGAGCAGCACCCGGCAAAACTGGGAAGTGTTTCTGAATGCTCAAGAAACAGGGATGGCTGGGGCAGCTGCTCCCTGTGAAGAGCTGCAAGACTCAGGCTGCTCAGTCCACACAAAGCCTTTCCTCCTCAGGGAGCTAGACATAAAAACTAAGGAATTAAAAGTTCTGCGAGACTCCCCGCTTTGATGGGAAGTGTAATTCTTCCTTATAAGATCCCTGTGCTGAGCTCAGTGAGACCATATGTGTGAGCAGTCAGAGTTTCTGCGGGTAAGAGTTGGGCAGCCAAACCCTTAGCCAACCTGCTTTCTTTTGTTAAGAGATTTTCTGCACAGAATCATAGATTCATAAAATTGCCTGGGTTGGAAGGGACCTTTCAGATCATTGAGTCCAAGAATCAATACAACACTGAGAAAAACCATCACTAAACCATATCTCTAAGCTCTATGTCAACCCATCTTTTGCAGACCTCCAGGGATGGTGCCTCAACCACTTCCCTGGGCAGCCCATTCCAATGCTTAATAACCCTTTCAGTGTAAAAATTGTCCCTAATATCCACTCTAAACATTCCCTGCTACAACTTGAGGCTGTTTCCTCTTGTCCTACCACCTGTTTCTTGGGGGAAGCGACTGACACACACTCCCACTTTGCTACACCTCACATTCAGCCTCTTTCCTCACCTGAACGTGGTGGTCCCTACTCACCAGCAGCATTTCCTAATGATATGTTTTTTCTTCCCACAGTTCCCACCTTCACCGGTTGCCCATATCACAGCGAGAGGGGTGGCTGTCACAGACTCTCCTGCTGGCAACGGCTCTTCAATGGACGAGTAAGTCCCTTCCCACCCCCCATCCAAGCCTGGCAGGGCTGCCTGTGGGCAGGGACACCTCCCACCAGAGCAGGTTGCTCCAAGCCCCATCCAGCCTGGCCTTGAACCCCTCCAGGGATGGGGCAGCCACAGCTTCTCTGGGCGGCCTGTTCCAGTGCCTCACCACCCTCACAGCAAAGAATTTCTTCCTGAGATCTCACCTAAATCTCCCCTCTTTCAGTTTAAAACCATTATGCCTTGTTCTATTACTCCTCTCCCTGATAAAAGAGTCCCTCCCCATCTCTCCTGTAGCCCGTTTAGAGACTGGAAAGCTACTCTAAGGTCTCCCTGGAGCATTCTCTTCTCCAGGTTGAACAACCCCAGCTCTCTCAGCCTGTCCTCATAGCAGAGGTACTCCAGCCCTCTTAAAATATTTGCCCTAAGGCAGTTTGGAAAATGTAATGAGATATTTTTTAAACAAAGCTCTATTGTCTTTAAGTGTAATTAAGGCACAGCTTGACCACAGGTGGCCTCATCAGCAGCCAGTGAACCCAGGCAAGGATCCAGGTGACATTTGGGGTTTTGCCATTGCCAGCTGAGGGACAGCAGCAAGCTCACTGTCAGTGTCCTCACACAAATCCCCCTCCACCAACAGCCCTTGGTTTTCAGTGGCCAGTCATTATAAGCAGGGAAGCAAGGCCACAGAGATGGATGTTTCATAGAATCATAGAATGGTCAGAGCTGGAAGGGACCTTATAGATCATCAAGTTCCAACCCCCCTGCCATGGGCAGGGACACCTCCCACCAGAGCAGGTTGCTCCAAGCCCCATCCAGCCTGGCCTTGAACCCCTCCAGGGATGGGGCAGCCACAGCTTCTCTGGGCAACCTCTTCCAGTGCCTCACCACCCTTACAGTAAAGAACTTCCTAATATCTAAACTTTCATGTGTCTGTGCTTTATTTGCCAGCCACAGGCATCGCTGGAGGAAGACAACAGAGTATGACCTGACCCTGCCACCAGGAGCAGAAGCTTCCCTGCCTCTGACAGGAGGCAGCCTGTATGGGACGCCCAGCCTGCTGAGGAAGATGTGGATGAAGCACAAGAAGAAGTCAGAGTACCTGGGGGCAACCAACAGTGCCTTTGAGGCGGACTGATAAGGCTCAGCATCACCTGGTAAGACAGCAGGTCCTTCACCCAGGACAAGGTGCTCTCGGATCGATGAGGGAACAGACACAGCACAGCTCACCCAGGGAAACAATATCCTTTTTTATTACTTGATGCCATTGCCTCAGAACGGTGGGAGAAAGGCTGGCTGAGGTAAAAATGCTGAACGTGGCACAACTCCCTGACCTTTCCTTGTTGTGATACACTGAAATCCCAAGTATCCCACTAGATTTACATCTTGACTTGGTGATGCTGAAACTACTCCTGGCCCATTCATGGTTTTACACGTCCCATCTGACTCAGCTCGGACTCATGACAAGAAGAGCCTCCCACGAGGTTTGTGTGTTACTGCACGGCAACAGGTCGCTCACAGAGTGCCATTAAGTCCCAGGGGTCTGCTCGTCGTGTACCACTGCTCGTCCTCTTCCTCCCCTCATATATATTGAGATAAAAACCACATCTTATGATGTGCTTGGTTGAACGACATCCGCTAAACATCCTTCTCTTCTTCAGTTTTGATCCCTCAAGACAGGAGTAAAAGATGCAAACGTTTTACACGAACGGGTGAGTCAGAACTGAGCTGATTTGCAAACACACATTTACCAAACTTTGCTGTGTGACAAGACATTTTGGTGATTCAGAGGCTCCTGCTGGATCAAACCACGAGCAACTGGATCACCTGAAGAGATATCTCCTTCCTTAGAACCTTCTTATGTGTTTACTGATAGTCTGCAACTTACTCTCTACCTTTGTGGGCCAGGGTAGTTCACCAAGAGCACAAAATACCAGGAGGAAGGAAAAATATGTCAGTGGTGCAATTAGGTGGATAAACACAAGATATTTGCATATAGGAGAGCTCTGCTTAAGAATAGATGGATTTAATGGAATTTGCTCCAAATATTTTTTCAAATTTAGAAATCGCTTGTCGGGGCCTCTTGGATTTTCTCTCAGAAACAAAACAAAACAAAAGTTTTACAAAATAGGTTTCAGCAGTGTTACACACAACATTGTATTAACTTACCTCATATGAGTGCTCCCCTGGTTATTATAAAATACTTCAGTTTGCCTAAATACAGAACAGCAACAGCTTGAGAACCTGAGCAACCAACGTCTGTGGGATGGGAAAACAACTGGAGCAGCCTGGTAGCTTCACAGAGCAAATGTCCCTGGTGGCTCAAGGTGGAGATGACTGCTGAAGAAGGCAGTAGGATGGGGAAGGAAGTTCTCATTTAAAAATGAGATACGGCTTTTCATACAGCCAGAGCCAATTCAGTCCAGAGTCTGCCAAGGAGGGGAGAGGCACTGGCCCTTCCTAAAATATCTCTGTCAGTCCTCGTGTCCAGCTGTCCATCACTGCTTCAATCACAGGCTTCTCCTTCAGAGGTGCTCAGTGACTCACAGAGGACAACCTTGCAGCTAGAAATCACACAGACCTTTCTTCTCCTCCTCACCAAAGGCAAAAATCCTTCTCCGGCCCAGCACCCTGCCAGAGGGATGATTTCCACTCCTGCTTTTCTCTCTTCCTCCTGGGAAAGAAGAAGAACATAGCTCCTTGTTCACCACACACCGAGAGGCCCCAGCTGCTGGCAAGGCAGGTCCAACAGTGGATTCAGTGGGACTATTCTCCTGCACAGCAGGCACACGCTCGAGGAACAGGGACAACAGTGATCACCAGTTAGTTCCACTTTTTGGCCTCATTCCCTAAGCCAAGCAGAAATAAAGAAGGTGGACAGAGAGTGGGAAAAGCTAATTTCCTGCAATTTGGAGTAATTAAGATAGCGAGCACTTGTGGTACCTGACCTTGTAGCTAACGTGACCTGTAGAGCACCCGACACACAGTCCAGAGCAGCAAGAGTTTTGTCTGTTGAGAAAGCCAGATCATAGTATTTAATTTGTTAATTAATAGCTTTAAGCAGTATATGGATGGAGGGGGAAAGGAGGCGATTCGTGTTTCTACCTAATAATTGCTGTGTCTTGAAATGTGTATTTATGGTTTTCTCTATTTATTTAATTTATAATTTGGGTCTACAAGAGAAGGAGAGATTTACAAGAACTGTGTTTAATTTCTCTGTATTTCAGCAGCTGCCGTGGAGATTCCCTGTGTTGTAGTAGATACCTGTTTTATTGATTCAAATAAAATATATGGTCCTATTCCTAAACAAATAACAATAACAAAAGAAACAAGTAGCATGTGCTAATAAACAGGTTTCAGTGACTTAAAAACTTCTGGGAAGCTTTTGGTGGAAAGTAAAGGCAGGGTTTATGATTCTGAAGAATACAAACACCTGATGGCAAAGGTGGAAAATTTTCCTTCCCACAGGGAGAGCCTGGAAGTGTATGTTTGTGAGCGGATCCAGTATTTTACAGTTGGTAGAATCGTTGCTTGATGTCAGCCTTGGCTTTTCTCAAAGTTTGGTCTCAAACCCCACTGGTGCTCTCCCCCAGACAGAATCACAGAATGGTCAGAGTTGGAAGGGACCTTAAAGATCACCCACTTCCAACCCCCCTGCCCTGGGCAGGGACACCTCCCACCAGAGCAGGTTGCTCCAAGCCCCATCCAGCCTGGCCCTGAATCCCTCCAGGGATGGGGCAGCCACAGCTTCTCTGGGCAACCTGTTCCAGTGCCTCACCACACTCACAGCAAAGAATTTCTTCCTGAGATCTTACCTAAATCTCCCCTCTTTCAGTTTAAAGCCATTATGCCTTATTCTATCACTCGTCTCCCTGATAAGAGTCCCTCCCCATCTCTCCTGTAGCCCCTTTAGGGACTGGAAGGGGCTCTAAGGTCTCCCCAGAACTTTTTCTTCTCCAGGCTGAACAGCCCCAACTCTCTCAGCCTGTCCTCATGGCAGAGGTGCTCCAACCTCTAAACATCTTCGTGGCTCTATAAAAGCACCAAGACAGTGACTCCTTAAGGCTCTGGTAGAGAACAAAGCCAAGTGTTCCCTGTTTCCAGTCCTACCACTTGACAGCGAAGTCGGTTATGTTACCTCAAAACCAACATGGTCATCAGAGCCCATACGCTGAACCATGGCCCAACACGAGGTGGGATGCAGGAACTCAGGCCTGCAAGGAGAAAGACACAAGAAGGAAAGAAAAGGTTTGGTGTCGACATCCTTCAGCAACCTGGCCTTTGGAAAGCCTGTCCATTAGAGGCTGGTCCCCCTGCCTACAACGCTGCCCAAGCTCCCTGCAGCTCTGGGGAAAAGGCGCCAAGTTTCGGGTCCTTCCATCACACGCAGTATCTACGTTTAAAATGAGCAACTGGGGAGTGTCCTCTTGATGAGTGTCAACACCACAGGACTTGGCACAGATATTTTTTCCTCCGGGATGTGGGGTAACAACCTGGTCTCTGCCGGGACCTCCTCTGTCAATACTCAACCCTTAGTCATGTGTTAAAAATTTCAGCCCGAGTACGGAACAGGCTGTAGATGTGCAATGCATTTTCCAGATGAAAAGGGACAGAAAGCAACATTGGGTCATCTCCAGCCTCTAGTCAGAAAAATGTGAAATAATGATTGAAAAAGTAAGTGAACTGCACCATTTCTCCATCAAAGACATAAAAGTTATTAACACCAGCCGAATGGTGCTGCCTGACCCACACATATTATCATACTTTACAACATCTTTGAGAGGTTGCATTTTTTTCAGGCCTGTTTAATGTCATTTTACAATTTTGGGTTCCCTGGAACTAGAGGCTGACTGAAATAGACTGCACAAGGACAGCCCATCACGCTTACAGTAATTTCTATCTCGTTTCCAAAAATAGGTTTCTAATTTCTTCCGGCCATTTCAAAAACATCTTTGAGATAGAGCTGGTCGTTAAAATATCCATCGTTACTTTGCATACCGCTTCATTTAAATAAACTGTAGTAAATTTAAAGCTTGGCTACTATAGGAAATAATTCTTACTGATGCGTGGAAAAAAAAAAAATAAATCTCAGATCTGCTTTCCCTGCCTTCCTTCCCCTTTTGCACCCACTTTGCAGATCCTGTAGCAACCAGGTTTGCCAGAAGAGTTGATCGCAGACGCATGGCTGCCTGGGGGAATACCACACACTCTTCAGAGAAAACATTTCTGACTCAAACATGGGCATTTGCAGAATAATTTCACATCTGAGAAATGTGAAGATTGCAATCTCGGGATCTGCACACCTAAAGGAAAATGAAACAAGTCAGATTTCTCAGATGAAACCCTGAACGTGACTCCCACAAACAGAGCCCTGTCCAGCCTGGCCTTGAACCCCTCCAGGGATGGGGCAGCCACAGCTTCTCTGGGCAACCTCTTCCAGTGCCTCAACACCCTCACAGGAAAGAATCTCTTCCTCATGTCTCATCTAAAGCTAAATTTGCTTTCTTTTGATGAAGGCCCAGTAAAAACAAGCAGCTGAGCTCAAGGGAGAACATGAAATGGAAGCACATGAATGATGATCCTCTTCTCCACCATCAGGTTGGATTCAGGCCCCATTTTTAACAACCATGGACCCTGCAGTGGACCCGAAGGCAGGAGATCAGGGCAGACCCCCGCTGGCAACACCCAGCCCCAGGTGTTTCACCCCCATCACCTCTCCCACCCTGCAGATTCACCTGCCCCAACAGTTCACTCTGCTTTATTTTAGACCAACATTTTCCTACTGCGCCGTCATGGTTTGCATAGCTGTGAAACAGCAAGAGGCAACACGCCAGCTACTTGCTTGATGCTCCACCTGTTTTTAGGGGGTGGGTCACTGGACCATAAAGCAGAAGAGACATGCAAAGGTCCCCATGCGACCTGCAGGGTCCTTCCCCCACCCCACCACCACTGACGAGGCACTTTTTGGTGGCTCAAGCCCAGGAAACTGAGTGCTCCGCCAAGGGGTTGTCATCTCCTGTGCTCTGCAAAGCTGGGGTTCAGGAGGTAACAGCACCCTCACCAAAGTGGCTGTCCCAGTAAGGAGGACCACTAAACACACCCCAAAAGCTCCAGAAGCCACAGGCTACACCAGCCCAGGAGCACGGTGACAAGCCTGGAGAGACTGTATTTAACTGCTAAACTGCACAGGAAATCCTGCAAGTGATTATTATTTTTTTTTTCTGATAAAGACATTCACCTTTCCTGTGAACCCTATAACTTCTTTAATAAATTTACCCCAGAGCCCTCATGGTACTGGGTACCTGACATTTGTCCTTATAGGTTAGGATGGGAGCACATTTTTCAATCAGATTTGAAGGCAGTTGGGACAAGATTTATCCATAAGGAACCCTTATAAATGGGGTTCGTCAAACACTCAGACTCTTGCAATGTCTATCCTTTTAATCCAATGGTGACATCCAAACTCCAAGCTTGGCTAATCAATTAGGTGCATTAGAAAGAAGCTGGGCAGCAGGTCAAGGGAGGTCATCCTCCCCCTCTGCTCTGCCTCCCTGGTGATACCCCATCTGGAGTGCTGTGTCCAGTTCTGGGCTCTCCAGTTCAAGAAGGACAGGGAACTACGAGAAAGAGTCCAACGGAGGCTATGAAGATTATCATGGGAATGGAAAACCTCTCTGGTGAGGAGTGGCTGAGGAACCTGGAGCTGTTTAGCCTGGAGAAGAGAAGACTGAGAAGGGACCTCATCAACGCTTATCAATATCTAAAGGATGGGTGTCAAGAGGAGAGGGTGAGGCTGTTCTTAGTGGTGGCCCGTGACCAGACAAGGGGTAATGGGCACAAGCGGGAACTTGGGAAGTTCGATCTGAACATGCAGAAAAACTTCTTTCCTGTGAGGGTGGCAGAGCCCTGGAAGAGACTGCCCAGAGAGGTGGTGGAATCTCCATCTCTGGGGATGTTCCAAAACCACCTGGTCATGTTCCTGTGCAACCTGCTTTGGGTGACCCTGCTCTGGTTGGACTAGATGATCTCCAGATGTCCCTTCCACCCCCTACCGTTCTGTGTTTCTGTAACACATGATGCTACCATCCAGCCCGGAGTTTTGCAGAGAAGCCTTTATATTGTGACTGTCGTGCCCACCTCAGCTGACACCCAACCAACACACACTGAGGCGGTTGTTCCTCTTGCAGCCAGACGCAAGGCCCTCACCAGACATGGGGTCTCCGAGTGGAAAGCAGAGCTGCTCAGTAACTATGCAGTGCCTCAGGTGATGCCCTTTATTCCCTGACTGTTGCCACCTAAAGAAATGAGACAAACTCCCCCAGTGTGACAGAGGTGTCTCCCCACATGTGCAAAACAGCTACGGTCTGGTTGCCACCACCCCAGCACCTGTTTTGCCCCCATGTTGATCACCCCCCTGCAGATGAGGAGCAGGAGCAAGCCCTGTAGCCAGGGACCTCAAGGACCAGAAGATCTTGGCACACGCTGCCTTCCTTCCTGGTCATCAGCATTCCCAGTCCCACGTACCTCTTCATGCTGGGGAGGACCTACACGTGCAACTCCTGTGTGGCCATCAGCGTGAGGATGCAGAACAGGGTCTGGCCCCATTTGCACAGCAGATGGACACATCAAGGACTTCTCTGCAGACCACCTTCATCTCCCAGGGTTAAAATACCTTCTTGTCACAAGTGATCAATGCCAGGCTGGAGACACACGTGACATAACTCAACCAGGGTGAGCAGCAGGGATAGAAAGCCTCCAAATTCAAAAAGCACAGGGGTTCCTGCCCTTCCTGGGTACCCTCCAACAGAGGGAAGCAGGAAAACCCCCCAGGCATGCAGAGGTATATGCTGCTTTACTGAGACACGGGCTCCATTTTCACATCTCTCCCTACATTGCCAGCTGACCCCAGCACCCGCTGCCTCACAGGCAGCTGCATTTTTATTAAGAGAGAATTGGCATTAGCAGGCTTGCAAATTACTGCTCTGCAAGACATTTAAAAGCTCAAGGCCAGGCTGGATGGGGCTTGGAGCAACCTGCTCTAGTGGGAGATGTCCCTGCCTTTGGCAGGGGGGTTGGAACTGGACGGTCTTTAAGGTCCCTTCCAAACCAAATCATTCTATGATTCAGCAAAAGCAGATTTCAACAAAATGAAAGTTTTCTCCAGGTAATCCAAGGGCCTAAAACTCAGGTAGAAAACCTGGTCTGCTGCAATAAATCTCCTTACATTTGTCACGTCACCACAGCCACCCAGCTGAAGCCTTCAAGAATGATTATTACCTGCACCTGGGTCATGGCAATCCGAAGCACAAATACAGGTTGGGTGGAGAATAGCTGGAGAGCAGCCCTGAGGAGAAGGACTTGGGAGTGATGGTGGATGAGAAGCTCAATGTGAGCCAGCAGTGCACGCTGGCAGCCCAGAAACCAACTCCATCCTGGGCTGCACCAAAAGCAGCGTGGACAGCAGGGCAAGGGAGATGATTCTCCCCCTCTACTCGTTGGTTGTGAGACCCCACCCGAGGTCCTGTGTCCAGCTCTGGAGTCCTCAGCACAGGAAGGAC
>VXBW01003048.1:77415-106972 GCA_013400375.1 Thinocorus orbignyianus
TGAACTAAAACATTGCACCAAACACTGCCTGAAAATGTTCTGTCCATAGTTCCTAGGCAAAACACACACACACACACACATCTCCCCCAGATGATCTCTCAGAGTTCCCAAACTAAAAGGAAAAAAATAATAATAAAAAAAGTCTAAGGGAAAAAGTCCCTCCTTTGGAGAGGGACTCCTGACCAGGGAGTGGAGCCACAGGATGANACTCACAGAAGAAAAACGGAGGTCCATAATCCTTACGCTGCAACGTGCGTGGTCACTTCCATCCTGCCAGCACCAACTTTGTGAACTAAAACATTGCACCAAACACTGCCTGAAAATGTTCTGGCCGTAGTTCCTAGGCAAAACACACACACACACATCTCCCCCAGATGATCTCTCAGAGTTCCCAAACTAAAAGGAAAAAAATAATAATAAAAAAAGTCTAAGGGAAAAAGTCCCTCCTTTGGAGAGGGACTCCTGACCAGGGAGTGGAGCCACAGGATGAGGGGGAATGGTTTTAAATGTAAAGAAGGGAGATTTATATGAGATACTAGAAAGAAATTATTTGCTGCGAGGGTGGTGAGGCACTGGAACAGGTTGCCCTGGGAAGTTGTTGATGCCCCATCCCTGGAGGGGTTCAAGGCCAGGCTGGATGGGGCTTGGAGCAACCTGCTCTAGGGAGAGGTGTCCCTGCCCATGGCAAAGGGGTTGGAACTCCATGATCTTTAAAGTCCCTTCCAATCCAAACCATTCTATGATTCTGTGACTCTGTGATAACAGCTTGCTGTTACCTGCTCATTTAAAGTTGCAAAGAAGAGAAACACGCCTGCTACCCTCACTTTCCCTTCCCAAGGACGAGGGATGTGATGTTAACCCACACAGGGCCAGGCTGGGTTACAAACACACACCAGACCCTGATGAGCTCTGGGCAAATATTTACCAGCAGGAAACATTCGAACTAAAACCCTCAACAGCATCTGTTGGGAGCTGAACTGAAGCTCTGGTCCTAAAAAACCTCTTGAGTGTGATTTCCAGAGGTGGATTCAAACCCCGCAGCTGTTTAGACACATCGCTGAGGGACATTCGCTATGTGCATGAGCTGGGAACGCCTCAGGTATGGAGAAATTTCTCCTGCCATGGATTTACACCCACGTTTGCTCCTGAGGGAGGGAGCCACATGCTACCCGCGTCCTCAGGAGCTCTGCGGAGGGAGAAGCATCTGCCACCAGCCAGCTCTGGCTCTCCTGCGTGGGGTCAGGACCAATGGAACCCCCGTGCCTCCTCGGACCTTCTCCATCTCCAGCTGTGCCCCCAAAAGCACGACCTCGGGTGACCCAGGCCACGTTTGCCATTTTTCACCCAGCCGGCAGGACAAAAGCGATGGAGGATGTAATATGTTTTACACATTTGCCCCACGCAATTAGCAACAGGCTCCGGGCCGAGGGGCTGCATTGTCACACGCAGCTGGAGCCAGCTAAGCTGATTTGTTCGGCCTCGCAAAACTCCCCCTTTCACAGGCCAGTGACCACGGTCAAAGGACAAACTGACACGGTCCCATCTCGGCCCCAGCTGCCAAAAGGTCCATCCCCTTCACCTGGCCCTGCGGGGAAGCGGGCAGGCTTGAAGAGCGCTGGGTTCCTGTATCCCTGTTGGGTAACTAGGCCCAGGTTGAAGGAGTTTCATAAAATCATAGAATCGTGGAATGGTTAGAGTTGGAAGGGACCTTAAAGATCATGGAGTTCCAAACTCCATCAAGTTCCACGGGCAGGGACACCTCCCACCAGAGCAGGTTGCTCCAAGCCCCATCCAGCCTGGCCTTGAACCCCTCCAGGGATGGGGCAGCCACAGCTTCTTTGGGCAACCTCTTCCAGTTTCTGGGCTCTCTTGTTCTCCTGTTCTTGGCCTGGGTTGCCAAGTCACCAAAATATCTGTGCCAGTGCCACTATTTGCCAACGACATGACGTACCAACACGTTCCTCGCTGCTGGCCAAGAGCCTGGCACTCTCTGGTAAACATCAGCCAGGGCACAAAAAGAGCATAAACTCAGCAAACAGAGGATGCTCCATCCCCGGTGGCTGCAAGTTTGCTAAAAGAGAGGTTGTATTAACAGAAAAAAAGAAAAAAAAGAGAAGGGGGAAAAAAAGGAGGGGGGAGGAGGGTGGTGGAAAGAAAAAGCTCTCCCTTCTTCCCGCCAAAAATTTGCGGCGGCAGCAGGTCCACAGAGTGTCTGCCAGATGACCCGCTTGTCACACTCATAATTGCTTCCCATCTGGTGTCTGGAGCACACAAAGCCTGGCCGTTCGCCAGCCGCGCGGGACGAGGCACAAACTGGCCTATTTCTGGTGACATGGGGCCCTCCAGACACCGCTGCCCCGCTCCTTCCCCCCGTGCGGCTGAGGAGAACCCGGCATTCATTTGTAAATCGCCGGCGGCTGGTTTCCCCGGCTCTCTCCTGGCTGCTCAGCACGGATAACAGACACGTAGCCCCAGTCCCGCCGCCGGGGCAAGTCCTCTCCACCACCCAGTTGCCACAAACTGGGGCTCGCTGGAGAGAGAGGTGGGCAAACATGGACGCTGTCCCCTCAATACACTTTGGGCCAACTCATCCATAAACACGTCCCAGACTGCCCTGATTTACAAAGCTGATTGCTTTCCCAAAGCACATCTTTCCATCCAATGTACGAGCACGGCTCGGTTTGCTCATGCAGCTCCTACAAAGACTCCAAAGGTGTTTTATATTCCAGCTGACCATCTTGCAATGAGCAGTTTTCCCTGGGTTTTCTTTGTCTTTTTGATTTGTCTCAGCCTGGAGAAGAGGAAGCTGAGGGGAGACCTTATCACTCTCTACAAATCCCTGAAAGGAGGGTGTAGCCGGCGGGGGTCGGTCTCTTCTCCCAAGTCACAGGAGATGGGACAAGAGGAAACAGCCTCAAGTTGCATCAGGGGAAATTCAGATTGGATACTGGGAAAAATTTGTATATGGAAAGGGTTATCAAACATTGGAATGGGCTGCCCAGGGAAGCGGTTAAGGCACCATCCCTGGAGGTATTTAAAAGATGGGTTGACATAGTGCTTAGAGACATGGTTTAGTGATGGTTTTTATCAGTGGGAGGTCGACGGTCAGACTCGATGATCTTAAAAGTCCCTTCCAACCTACTACTCTAACTTTACGATTCCATTTGTTCTGTTGATGTTTTGGAGGGTTTTTTAAATCATTTTGTATTTAACACGTACTGTTGTGAACAGTTGATACCCTCAGTTGATATTTACTCAGAAAACTGAGTAAATATTTCTTGACTTGGAGGATTGGCTGCTTCACCACACACCACAGTGTCTAAGGCCCTGCTTTGTTGTGCAGCCAGCAAATACCACTGGTACAAGGAGCAGCTAAGACCAAGCAACCAGCCAGCCAGTGAGAAACTAAATGCTGAGTAAGCACATAAGATCTTTCCCCACAGACTGTGACAGGGACAGTGCCAGACATGCGTCACTGCCAGCCAACTCGTGGTCCCTTCCCACCTTGCTTGTGCTGAGGCCGCCAACATCCACATTCTCTGTGATCCATGGCTGTAACAACCCAGGGAATCAGGACTCTCTAAAAACAAACCAATGTAGAAGAACCCCAAATTTCTGTAGAAGGTAGGAGCGGAAACTCCCTTTGCAACAGTGGCTGCATTGCTGGGGTCATGTCAACGAAGAACAGGCACCCCCAGAGGACTCCTGTCAGTTCTCTGCCTCATAAAAGACACAGACAGCAATGAAGGGGGAAGAGAAAATTAAATTAAAAAAAAAAAGCAAAGCAAACCACCAACACAAGCTGATGCCAAAGAATGTCACATCCCACCTCTGTCACTCCAGAAGCCAAGAGGCCGCACTGCTGAGGTTTCTTCACAATCATGATGGTGGAATGCAGAGGGTAGGACCATACTGATTTTCACTTTTCACAAAAATGTAGGAGTATGCATAAATTTCCAAAGCTCACCTGTTCTTCCAACACATCATGCAGTCAGAACTACACAGATCCTATCGTTCCCTCCAGCTCAGGGACCAGGGGAAGCCACACAGCCCAGGAGCTGCACCTTCGAGAGGGACCGATATTTTGGCTCAGCTGATCCAGAAACAGCAATCCACAGCTTCCTCGGGAAAGTAAGCATTTAAGCCTGTAAAGTTTCAGCTTATCCAAGGTCAAGGAGACTTATGAATAATAAAAAACAATAATAGTTAAATGAGGTCTAGCACTAGAAGAGATTGGTGTATTTTCTAAACGTTTATCTGGGCGTTTGTCACAAAACCAAATCACAGAATGCTTCGAGTTGGAAGGGATCTTAATGATCATGGAGTTCCAACCCCCCTGCCATGGGCAGGGACACCTCCCACCAGAGCAGGTTGCTCCAAGCCCCATCCAGCCTGGCCTTGAACCCCTCCAGGGATGGGGCAGCCACAGCTTCTCTGGATGCAAGAATCAATTTCAGTTTTAGAGGTTTTGTTGTGTGCCTTGTGTTGGGCCTTGGTGACAGAACCCCACTCAGTTAATATCCTGTGTTATAACCCCTATTTCATGAAGCTTGATGCGCTCACAGCACCACACCACTTTGAGTTTGGTGCCAGTGGAGTTATTCTCACAGAAAACCAGAATGATAGTGGTAGGAACCGGGTTTATTCTCACCAATCAAGTCCTTAAAGACCATTTTCTTCCACAGAAAAGCCAGACTCACAAATAAAGCCTCTGGAGAAGTCATGCAATTGAGCTAAGAGTTCCTTCCAAGCCTGGCTTACTGCTGCCCAGCTGCTCCCAGCAAAAGCAGCTTTCAGTGAGCAAAGTCGACAGAGTCCCTCTTGACCTTTTCCTTCAAGGGATTATCTTCATTGTTGGCCCTTTATATTTTGTCTCAAAAGCTGGCAAAGGCAATGGATATTTGAATGCCTGTGTTTCTAGCAAAACAAGAGTCAAAGTCTAACACTAATTCAGATTAATACTTGGTTTTGAGTACTAGTCAGGAAAAAACAATATATATATACTTGCCTTTACCTCCCAAGACCCAGGCACACAGGCTAAAATATCACTTCTCCCAAATTAATAGATGTAAAAAAGCTTTAAACTGGCAACATTCTTGAGCCCTCAAATTGTCTGGTGTACATAAATAGTTGAGTTAAAGCTCTGAAAGATGAATGCAAGCTGTTAACCACAGACAAGCCAGCTTACACGTAGGCTGGCTTGAAGCAGGTGTTGTCAAGGGGCTCCATCCTGCTGTGTCACCCACCCGCTCCCTCTCCCTGCCCAGAAATCTGGGTTTCTTGGACTTTCACACGAGCACTTTAAACGAGCACTGAGTATTTAAGTTCTCAAATAAGAGGCACTTACAGTAACCTGGTACATAGATGCTTTATTTCTGGCATGAATACGGTCGGTATTGAATGTGAGATTCTCTTACATAAAAGTTTGTAGTACAACAAAAACTAAGATAAACAAGGCGTTTGTTGCACGTTATGTCAAACCTTAAAATGAAAATACGGAATAATATGTGTGTATGTGTCATGCAAGTTTGGCTGCTGCATGTACAATCTACTTAGAAACTGAAAGAAATGCAAATGCACACAACATTGAGAAAAGGAATAAAAGATGCCTGACGTATGAAAGATTAAAACCTTCCTGCTAAAGCAACGAAGTAGGAGTTAACTAAACGATCCAACCAAATACCAACACAAATTAATACTACATACCATAAACCTATGCTTAAAACTTGGTATAGGCAGTTCTGGTGATGGCACTTCTAGGGAAACCCATCACCCAGATTCTAGATATTCATTCAGTGTCTTATATCCCATTTTTTTTGTGAATTAAATGCTGTCTCCAGCATCAAACCTTGCTGTTAAATACATTCTGGTCACGCACACCTCAATCTAGTGCTGCCAAGAATTCCAACTGCCTCCCTTCCTGGAGTCATCCTGGCATGATGGGTATTTTTTCCAATCCCCTTGCTTATATGGGATTACCCCCCCCTTAAAATTTTGATGTGAATTAAAAACCGCTAAAAATGTTTCTGCCCACCGCTACCGTGGCCAGGCAAACATTTCATATCAAAAAGCTCTTAAAATTAAGGATTGTATAAGCTTTGAGTTGTTTAAAAAAGTGTTAATAACCCATTACCTTCCTTGGGCCGCTGTTAAAATCCACCCTTAATAAATTATTCTCTTCCCTCTTTGCGTTATCCAAGCGGCAGGAACCCTTTCCACACCCTGCATAGTACTGGTTGATCTCCTAAAGTTAACTAGAGAACCTGACATCATTTTTTTTTTCTCTTTTTTTTCTCTCTTTTTTCTTTTTCTTTGTCATTTTACATACAGTGCATACGATGCTCGCTCTCTCCATCTCTCCTAGCAGCAAGCCGATTCTGCCACCCTCTGTAGCAGCACCCCTGGGAGTGGAGAGGAAGAGTGTTTGAATCATAAATAGCTAAAAACTACAGTGTACAGTTCTGTTTACCTGTCAGTATTGGCTGATACCCATCCTAACTTGCTCCAAATTAACTACATTAACAAAAAAATATCTCTACGACGAAAGCCAACCAAAACATTCCTTCAAAGAAAAAATAATAAAATAAAATTTTTTCTTAAAAAGACATAAAATAAGTGCAAATACCTAAAATAGGCAACTAATGCAACTGTTGTGACCTGTATACCTTTAAATAAGGACAAAGGTTTTCCATAAATAATGTTCTCTTTGCTCTTCAAACATTTAGGAAGTATATAATGGTCAAACTTAAGTGCAGATACAATTGTTTTGAGATCCAAGGTGCCAAGTTTCTCTTTTTTTTTTTTCTTTTTTTTTTTTTAATAAAATAAAATAAAATAAAATATTTAAAATGCATTAGTTTTTAGTTCCTGTGCAGGACGAAGTACTCCTGGGTCACATACAGGACCCTCCCATCCCTTTCCAAATATATTTAAACAAGGTCCAGGAACAGTTGCTGGATAATACAGGTGATACCTTGTCATTATTTTGTAGACTGACATGATTTTAAGGGTTATAGTGCAATCTTTAGGTAGATGGAACATACAGTATAGATTTGTACACTTCACCACTGTCATCCTTCTGCTATTCCATACTTTAAACTTGTCCTTTTGTGTTTTTTCTTCACATTAGCTGTTTTAACAGGAAACAACATTGGCTTCTAGACAACCTGCATACATATAAATATCTACATTTAAGCTTTGAAATGAAAATAAATTATAAAAACAGACTTCTTTTGAATTTACAAAACGTCCCCTGCTCCTACACACTGTACAATACATTCAACAATCATCTCATTTTTGAGATTTCTGAAGAAAATACTGATGCTTTACGCTAAAACCTACTCCAACCCCTCTGCCTACTTCTAGTACCATTTGCAAATAAATATATTTAACACTGTAGTTAATCCCATTGTTTTGCAGCATACCAAAAAAATTAGTAGTGCAACGTTCTAGCCTTCTTTTAGACTCCTTTCCATTGTGTTTCTGGAGATCCTAGAGAAATGCTACATAAGCAGAAGCACATTCAGTCACGTACGCTGCTCATCGGGAAACCAGCAACGACCTATAAATCTACTCTACGTTGAAAACGCACTAACGGAAAAGAAGCAATGCAAGTCAAAGGAATAAATATGAAAAATAGACCTAAAAAACCTGTGTGTTGTCAGTACTGTGATGTATTTTACCATCCTTTATAGCATTTTAGGTTGTTACTTTTTCCATGTATGAGAAATTCATTGTGGAACTGTTTGTACTACCCCTCCGTAGAGAATACGAGAGCTCCGTGTCTGTTCTTTGTCAGTCAGAAGAAGAAAGGAAGCTTTCAGGTGGCTTCAAGGTCTCTCCCTTGGCAGGCTGTCTCTCCCAGTAAAGACTTAATTCCCCAGTATTGTGCTGGAATGGCCTTCAACACTGTGCCAGTTCCAATGGCAGGATATGGTTGTCAGATGCAGTGACTGTCACAGGATGAGAGCCCTGGAAGTGCTGGTGGTGGCCGTGTACGTGCTCAGATACCTTCTGGCTTGCTCAGTCATGATGAGCTGGTCCTCTGTTTTCCCATAAACAACTGCTTCCCACTCACAATTTGACTGCAGGAAATAAAATTCAGATTATTTTAACAAACTGAAATACTTGAGCAATTCTCAGACAACCTTTCAGAGCAATAATAAGGTATTAAAGTCTAGCAATATTGTGTTTTACTGAGAAGGATTCAGTTCTACAACACAATACCTAAAATCTATGACAAAGCTCCCTCTCCACCCCTTAATCCAGCTCCCCAGCAGTGCACCTCTGTTACACTTTAAGTTCTAACAAACATAATGAAAAAGGCTCTTAAAAAGAGACTATTTGAACAATTGACACATCAAAGGGAAGTCAATTAAGTCGTCTTCTCCTTGGACACCTTCCCCTTCAGATGTGCCAAGTCCAACCAGCAGAAAAATACATGATGAGCAGCTGTCTGGAGACACCAGGGAAGGCAAAATGGTTTGGCAGCCAAAAGAGAATCCTGTGAAGGACTCCAGTGAACCAAAGTGACAGCTGTGGAAGAGCGGTCAGATGCCTTGGGAATAGATTAGAGATGGCAAAGGAGCTAGGAATAAAAAAAATGAATGGAAGGAAAAACTGAGTCACAAGTCCCTGGAAGTGTTTAAGGCCAGGCTGGATGGGGCTTGGAGCAACCTGCTCTAGGGAGAGGTGTCCCTGCCCATGGCAGGGGGGTTGGAACTTGACGATCTTTAAGGTCCCTTCCAACTCTAACCATTCCATGATTCTATAAGTCCTGCTTTCTCCATGAAGCAGACTCTGGGTGTTTGCATAATTTATTGAATCTCAAGCTGATATGTAGCAGCTCTAAATTGGACCTGACATGGGCAGGTTGCAGCATGATGAAGAATGCAAGATCCTCTGCCTCCTACATGGAGCTGGAAACTGATCCAAAGGAGCAGTTCCGCGCAGAGATGCACAGCCCAAATTAGCCACTTGAGTTCCTCTATAAATTCAGCAGGACTTGATTCATGGAAGGGACTTGTGGTTAGAGGGAATCCCTCAGGGGAAAGAGCAAAGAGAGAAAGATGGTTCAATGAGAATATTTGTGAATACAGTGTGACTAACCTCCCCTTTTAAGTATTCTTAAGAGCACAGTATTCTCCTCTGCAGCAATTTACTAGTTATTTTATTTTTAATTTTTAATATCAGTTAAATTTTTATTCTTTCTTCTCATAATCAGAAAGTACTGCTGTTGTCTCTGTACTTAAAAACACACAATCATTAAAGTAATTAAATGGGGTGTGGATGATCAGATCCCAGGTGTTCTGCACTTTTTTTTTATTATTATTTTTTGTTAATTAATACAGAGCAGTGGATACACTAAGACACAAAAACTTTCACCATCAGCTCCCTGTGAGGAAACTGGAAGAGGTACCAACTCAGGTCAAAGAGAATCTCTCCCCAAACCTTGTGGTCAGGACACACACAGAGGAAAAATCAGATTTTAAAGATGTTTTAAAGGTATGGAAAATATACAGATGTACAAGAACAATTAGCACAGAGAACCTGTGGATGAACTCTGCTTAATGAACCCCACTGGGCTTATCAGTACCAGCCAAATCTAAGAAACTTACGTGCTGTGGAGATTTAGTTTACAACAAGTCAACTTTTCTTGCTGCTAGATTTGGGTTTCCAAACCTGGTTTATAGGTCTACCCTCCCCCAATTTCTTCCCCCCTCCCATTTAAATTTTAGAGGCCACTCAGTGAAACATCAGGGTTGTATCTAAAGAACTCTGCTATGAATAAACACTTTGTGGACAAATGACCAACTTAGAAGAAATGAGGTTCATGGAAACACTGACTGAAACTAGGTCACTGAATTGAACAATTCTAGACATTAGTACAAGGCAGAAACTAAAAGGAAATTCTTTGTTACTCTGCTGACAAAAATAGCAAAATTCTTTGCATCCAGACCTGAAGAGCTTTCTCTGGTTTGACACATTTCGAAGCGCAGGCATTCGGTTTCTTCTTAATTACTGTGTTTGCTTTGTTTGCTGGATTTGTATCCTGGTTTTCTGATGTCAGGTTACATCTGTTGTCATTTATTTCCAACAAGGGTATCATTAATAGAGAGGTGGTATATGCGTTTTCTGACTATTGACAAGAAGTAATAATAATAATTAGTATTTAATAATAAATGACATTTAAAATAAATCTTCAACTGCTGTGATCAGAAAAGCCAAAATGTAAACAAAGCAAATACCATCAGAAAGACCCAAGGAAAGAATCTGAAAAGAAAAGGTAATGAATGGTAAGGGAATGGTTTATACTGGGATTCAGTCAATACTGAGCACAGTGGGGACCTACAGGAGAGATGGGGAGGGACTCCTGATCAGGGAGTGGAGCCATAGGACAAGGGGGAATGGGTTTAAACTGAAAGAGGGGAGATTTAGATGAGATCTCAATAAGAAATTCTTTGCTGTGAGGGTGGGGAGGCACTGGAACAGGTTGCCCGGAGAAGCTGTGGCTGCCCCATCCCTGGAGGGGTCCAAGGCCAGGCTGGATGGGGCTTGGAGCAACCTGCTCTGGTGGGAGGTGTCCCTGCCCAGGGCAGGGGGTTGGAACTCCATGATCTTTAAGGTCCCTTCCAACCCAGACGGAATTATTCTATGATTCTAAAACAAGCAGCTGCTTGCATGATTTGAGCATTACTGAGTAGACAGTCTCTTTCATACAAAGCCACACTGCAATCAATTACATTTTGTTAAGAAGAAGTCTTGATAAAGTTGTAACTACAGAACAGTTTTAAAGAAAAAAAAAAACCCTAAGATCACACCACTATTAGGGGGAGAAACTGCTTTAAGAACTGATATAAGTACTGGATCATTCCAGAACAGTTTTATATGCTGATAATGTTTATGGAAATGAAAAGAAATTAACCCAGCTTCAGTGTAGCAAAGCAGAAGAAAGGCATGTGGCAATTTTAGAGAGGAAATTAGATGAGAGTAACAATTGTGTATGTACTTGTTCACTTACAAAAACACCCCATTAAACTGTATTAAAGAGGGACTCTTTGTCAGGAAGTGTATGATCTTTAAGGTCCCTTCCAAATCTAACCATTCTATGATTCTATGCTTCTTTTTAGGGACTTTGGCTCCTACCTCTTGTATATAGCTTTATACCTGACCAAGAGTCACAGACACTTGCTCTTTCAGAATCGAAGGCACACAGACATTAATTTAAGGACTAGATTACAGTTTTCCTACAAACTGCAAGACTAAAGACCAATCTATACAGTTACTCAACTGGAAAAATCTTGGGCTACTTTTGAAAGGAACGAGGAACCAAAACAGTCTCATCTCAGAACTCTTGAGGTCTTAGTAGTTGAGGCAGAAGTATTCAAATCCCTTCAGGCAGAGGAAGCCCACAAACCTCATCTTCTGCATACTTGGTATTTCTTAAGGTACTCCCCTACTATGAAGCAGGAAAAGGGAAAGCATGCTGCTCAACATGCAACTAGGTTATCTTCAGAACATGTCTGCTAGACCATCAAGCACACACAGAGGGGCAAACAGCATTTTCTTGGTATATCAGGGAGAGCTTCAGTGTGTATCACACAATCACAGAATGGGTTGGGTTGGAAGGGACCTTAAAAACCATTGAGTTCCAACCCCCCCCCTTTATAGGTTACCAGCCTGGAAGCAGCTTTGCTGTAACAGCAAAAGTGCAGAGCATACACGTGACTTTACCAGTCCTGCTCAGAAGGCCTGGCAGGAGGAATTCATGCATGATTTGAAGCCTAATGTTCAAGTATCACTTCAGCATTTGAAGCAGTATTTCAAAACTGAAAATGCTTTTCACTTTCTATATGTTATGAATCCAGCCTCGACGTTGGACTATTAGTTTGAGGAAGAAGAGGCTGGGGGGAGACCTCATCCCCCTCTACAACTACTTGAAAGGACATTGTAGAGAAGTTGGTGCTGGTCTCTTCTCACGGGTAATTAGCGATAGAACAAGAGGGAATGGCTTCAAGCTGCAAAAGGGTAGGTTCAGGCTGGACATTAGGAAAAAATTCCTCACAGAAAGAGTGGTCAGACACTGGAATAGGCTGCCCAGGGAGGTGGTTGAGCTCCCATCCCTGGATGCACTTAAAAGTTGTTTAGATGTGGTGTTGGGGGATATGGTATAGGGGAGAACTTTGTAGAGTGGGATTGATGATTGGACTTGATGATCCCAAGGGTCTTTTCCAACCTGAATGATTCTATACTCAGTTCTATATGAATACTGCTGTCACTGATGCTTTTCAGTAGTTTAACACTCACCTGTACATCTAAACTATTCTCTTCTGTGAAGCGCTGGGCACCAACCTCTTCTTTTTCCCATGGATCCAGGACCAGCGATTTTCTGACTTTTTTAGAAGAGTTGTGCTGCAAGAAACATTTTGCAGAGAAAAACTGTAAAATATTATTTTAAAGCAGCTATTTCCTATTTAAAATTGTTACTGTAATGTTACCTCCTGCTTGCAGCTTTTATAGGCAGTATCATCTTCCTCCTTGAGAAATATATCTGTTCCAGTTTCCTCTTTCAAAACTTCCCTAATGTCTTCCTCCAAGAAGGCAAGTGGTTGTGACTAAGTTAATTAAAATTGGAGGAGAAAATACAGGAAGTCTATTAGTTGCTAGTTTTCACCATATTCTACTTTCAGCTAAAGTAGGCCAGAAAAGAGATCTTGCAAAATTTAGCAATAGATGCAAGGATTTAAGTTATTTTAGTGAACAATGGCAGATTTCAAGGTTATGCAGATTTTTAAATTCATTTTACTCATTACTTCTAGCCAGATAAAACATAGAGAGGCACACAGTGTCTCAAAAAATGCAAGGTAGCATTGAAGAAGACATGCAAACTACTTGTTTGCATTTATTAGCAATGGTTATCCCCTGACAACAGGAATAAAAACACTTTATCTAAACTAAACACATACAAAAAGGGGCATATGTATATATAAATGCATACAAACCTGCTAAAAAACTGCACTGGAAAAGTGTAACTGTTGTTGGGAAGGGAATTTATATCAATCTTAGCACAAATCTTTGAATAAGACATTGATAGTCCTAAGTAGAGTACAGAATTTCACAGAAGCCATACAGATGGCTCCTTTGTGTACAGAGAGGAGAAGAATTCCCTTAAGCCCCCAAAATTTGATTTTGAACAGGAGGTTAATAGTGGACAGAAACAGGAATGCCAAACCACTCCATTTGCATAGTGAGAGGCTGTGAATCTATAGGGTAACACAGATGGTGCCAAGCCCTGTGGCAAAGCCTGAGCTACCTTCTGTGTTTGCAGAAAAGAAGTAGTCAATATATATTGGCTGGAATTTTTTCAGAACTTGCAAAAGCATATGTCTACTGAATTCCAAAAGTTAGTATGCATTAGCATACCTCAGCTGGGCTAGGAAGAGAGCAAAAATTGAATTCATTTAGAACAAAAAAACCAACAAATAAAAAGTAACATTATCTACAGTCAACAGAAAGAAAAGTCTTCTGCAACAGCCAGATGAATCAGAACAATCATGAATTGCTACATTAAGATTTTGGGGTTTAGGATGAAGGAGTAGACGTCACTCAAGTAAGCCCCTAGGAAGGATAAATCACTTCCAAACATCTTCCCACCAAAATAATTCTCAGAATCCCAGTATGCTGTGGTAAACATCTAGTTTTAGACCTAGCACTGCAGAGGAACCAAAACCAGAAAGCAACTCAGCTCGCACATAGTCCAGAGGATTCAAAGATAATGCAGCTTTTCAAGTCAAATGTGAAAGTTGCTTAAAATGTGTAACACAGTCAGTCACCTTCATCCACCCCAGTTTGCTCTTACTGGATTTTGCAGCTGGAGGACCCACACCCATTCACTCTCCCACTTATAAATGTTCTTCTGAGAAAAGAGAATGCTATAGTATTGAAATCAAAACCTCAGCCAATGGTTTTACCACCTCGTAAGGGGTACAGTGTTAGCAAGGCTACACAAATTTAAAGCATCTCACAAACGTGGGACCAATGTGTTTAAGATTACACTGCAGGATACGAGTCTAACATGCAAAATCTGAAACACCTTTGATTCACATTTTAACTGTTCTCTATGGGACAGCACTGAAACAAGAGCATGGTTACAAAATGCTTCCTAAGATCACATTGAAGCTTACAAGATCTCAAAAACAAGAGGGCACTTAGGCATCAACAAAGAAGGAAATAAACAATGTCAGCACATACCGTCAGTTTGAGGGGACCGTACTTTTTTTCCTGAGCAGCCAAAGCATTTTTAAAAGGAGTTGGAGTCCTTGGTGTTGAACCCAAAAGAGATCTTCTAATTGTGGGTGTTCTAAAACTATTCAAGCATAGAAAAGGGCTTATGCATGCATTTTAAGATTTTATTTCACCAACAGTTATGTAATGAAATGAATCTAACAAACATTTTAAAATACTTTAATTTACACAACAGATATCACCACCAGAAATCTGAAATACTAAGATCCCCATAGCATTACCTCAGGGCAGGGGGGTTGGAGCTTGATGATCTGTAAGATCCCTTCCAACTCTAACCATTCTATGATTCTATGATTAAAATTTAATGAGATTTTGTTTGGTATTTTAAAAAAAGAAGAATTTTAACTGAGTACAAGTCACTTTCTGTTAAGTTAAAATGAGGAAGCCAGTTTATTTAAGTGCTTCAGTGTTAGGTGTTTTAATACAGGTAGATTAATTTCTCAATGGTTTGAAAAACTTGTTTGAGCAACACCACCTGATATTTAATGCTATAATCTTACCCCACATTTTCCTTTTGGTCTTTTGGTGTCATTTCCTTGGGTAGAGGAGTTGTAATAAGAACTTTCTGCCCACAGATTGGTGTCGATGTAAAGGCAGGATTTTCAAGGTTAAATTGTTCATTTCCAGAGCAAGTGTTGAAAAACTTAAGTGCAAGAGAGTTAAAAACAACTAAGCAACCTTGAAGGACAAAACTTCACCACTGTACTAAGCAGTAAAAAAATGTATATGTATATATCTCAAGGGCTTTTACTGACAAACCCCAATGAATTATTCCTGATTATACTCCAAGACATTTGCGATATTTCTCGCTGAAACCTTGATTTTCTCCTTAAAATCCCTACTGCTTAATTAGGTCACAGAGACAATAGGTCTCTATCAACAATTATTTGCATGAGAAAGTGTGAGCTGAGACATAAGTAGCCACTCCCCTCCCCCCTAGTTACTAGTTAGACTGCAAAAAAGAGTAAACAGGTTATTTAACAATTTCTTTTTAATATATCCACCCTTATGCAGATGTTTTAAGAAATTTTTGGATACAAAGTGTGACTAAAGTACTTGTAACTTACAATATACCCAACTGCACTATTTGTAGTTCAGCAATATTTAAAAAGAAACTCACCTGTGATGGAGAAAAGGGTAGTGTTTTCACTGGTGTGTGCTTTAGTGCAACATTGATGGCATCATTACACAGGCCATCGTTCAGTTCGTTAACTGGTGATTGCCCAACACGCAATCTCTTTTTCTTTCTCAGGATAGAAGGTGGAGTGCTGAATTTTGTTAAGTTTGGTGTCGTGGGGAAAACTGCTTCTTCCTCCCCACTGGTGCCATTGTGTTTTTTGCCATCAAGGACCACGCTGTCGTTATACTGACACTCAGCAGTGCCTTCGTTGTGTTGAATCCGCATCAGTTTCACTGGAGCTGGCTTGACAGGAGATGCTACGGCCTCTGAAGGCTCAAAGCTGGTAACATCACTCCAAGCTACAGGATCCTGTGAGGCAAGGTGCAAAACACTCAGACACTAGAAGGCTTTTATGAGATTATTTCACAAAGTCCAAGCCAATCTAACTGTTCTCTAACACCAAAAGCCGTATATGGAATTATTTACTGTGTCCAGCTTTAGAGTCCTCAACACAGGAAGGACACGGCCCTGTTGGAATGAGTCCAGAGGGGTGCCACAAAAATGATCAGAGGGCTGGAGCACCTCTGCTATGGGGAAAGGCTGAGAGAGTTGGGGTTGTTCAGCCTGGAGAAGAGAAGGCTCTTGGGAGACCTTAGAGCCCCATCCAGTCCCTAAAGGCGTTACAGGAGAAATGGGGAGGGATTCTTGATCAGGGAAGGGATACATAAGATGAGAGGTAACAGTTTTAAATGGGAAGAAGGGCAATTTAGACGAGATATCAGGAAGAAATTCTTTGCTGTGAGGGTGGTGAGACACTGGAACAGGTTGCCCAGAGAAGCTGTGGCTGCCCCATCCCTGGAGGGGTTCAAGGCCAGGCTGGATGGGGCGTGGAGCAACCTGCTCTGGTGGGAGGTGTCCCTGTCCACAGCAGGGGGTTGGATTTCCATGATCTTTAAGGTCCCTTCCAACTCAAACCATTCTACAATTCTCCCAGCATCTTTCACACAATCCTAAAACCCAGTATTTTTAAAGACAATTCTTTTAAAACAGGCAGTAAAACACATCACTCGATATGGGTGAAACTACAGACAAGTACAGCGTAAGGTAATTTCAAGAGTATTTTAGACACATTTTGTAAGTTAATGTTCCTAAATAAACAGTTTTTGAGAATAAAGACTTACAGATTCAATAAGCTCTAGAGTCTCTGCAAATTCTGGAATGGTTTGTAGAGATGATAACATTGTGTTTGCTTCCACAGCCAAATACCTAGGGGGGGAATTCTGCTGAACGGATGCGCTGTGGGTCTCATCCACGCTGTAGAACTCACTGGTTTGTTCCCCGAGGCTGTTTAGTGTATTAGACACACAATCTTCAGTGACAAAACTTCCAGACCAACAAGGCAAGTTTCCAGCTTGCTAAAAGGTAAGAAGCAGCATTTAGAAGTTGAAAAGATTATGTGACTGCAGGGAGGGGAAAAAAAAAGTAGTTTGCGGGAAAGATTAAGTGTAACTATTAATTATCTGCTTTGTCAAACACTAATTATCTGTTTGCATTAGCACAGTTAGCCTCCTGCTTACATTAATATACTCAGCATTCTCAAGTTGTGTAAGATTTTTATCTCACCTCTCACTTGTATCTTATACACACTTATAACTTAGATAATTATGGGTTGTATTGGAAACCACCTCTGATGGGAGTTCCCAGTGTTCCTGAACATCAGTATTGCATCAAGTCACCTTCACTACAGAACACGGGTACATTCTAAGATTAGAAACTGTTTCTAGAATGTGAAATACTTGTTTGATCTGATTTTTTTTAATGCTGATTCTGCACTGACAGTTTACTTAACTTCTGAATAGTTATCCCATTTTAGTCCACTGCTTAGTACTCAAGAAACAGATTTTAATTTTCACTAGAAATCCAGAAGCCTTGCTTTTTGAACACGATTGATGTTGCTCATCTATAGAACTGAATGGCAGTGATATCAACAAGTGTGCTACCTCTTGAAGAGGATTAAAATTTTGGCTCTGAGGAACAACTGCCAAATTGCCATTTTTCTGCTGTTTTCACAGTTGAGGAAAAAGCACTAAAAATAATTTGCCTCAACTGAAATACATAGACTTTGTTTTACAACACAACAGCCACAGGTTTGTCTGGGTGAAAAAAACATCACACAAACCCAAACATCTGTTAATAAATTGCTGTGGATTAATCTCAGTCATATTCAAATATTTAAATAAATTTACAGTCCTTACAGAAGACACTTGTTTTCTTCTAATTTCATTCTCTGCTGACATAAGTAGCAATTCTAGTTCCTTTATCTTCTTTTCTTTATCAGGATCATCATCAATAAATGATTGCTGAAAAATGGAAGAAAGAAGCCATTATTATTTTCCACCTCTGCCAACCCTCCACTGTAAAGATTCTCCATTGGAACACAGCTACATTTTTAACAGAAATCCACACGTAGTGGGAAAAGAGCTGTTCAAGCTGTGCCATATTTTGTAACACAGTAGTCACTCACAAGCCAAACTGCTCCAGCAATTCCCAGGAAACACATCTGATGTTGAAGTGAGATATAAGGTCATGTTTTAGCAGGTTCCTAACGTGGTCTGTAGATGCTCAGTACAACTATAGTACTTTTTAACCAAAAGTCACATGTTTAATAGAAGCAACAATGTTAGCACCTCGGTAGATGTGTTTGTGTTTTCATGTGCTTTCTGGAATTCTGAGTTATTTATCCAAACAGTGCAAGAAGGTGTTTGAAACCAGCATTTGCTGACAGAGCATCAACACAAGTAATTCCACCACTGCTATCAAAACAGAAAATTAACTAATTGGTTTGGGTTGGTTGGTTTATTTTTAACCTCCTTAAAGCTTTCTATCATAGCTATAAATATAAGCCACAAGGATATATGTCATGAGTTTCAAAACTAGTTATAGTCCCTCAGTTTAGGCAGGACTTCAAGAAACAGAAAAAGTATCTTACGCTTTTCTGTAGAGGGGAGTCCAGAGTGTTAACGGCCACATGAGGCTTTGTTATGATTTTATTCTTATACTGAGATCAGGGAAGAAAATGCAACATGAAACAGGTGATCTGCACAGGGAAACTTCAGAATGCCCCTAACACAGCTAGCACAAACCCAATATGTATTATTCCCTGTGTCAAAATAGGTTTTTTTACTGCTTTCAAACACACAAAAGTTCTTCAAGGAAGTCATATCAGAAGCCAAAATCTACATTGTCTGCAATGCATGAGGAATTTCAGATATATTCTAAGTGAGCCCAAAGGAGCAAAAGGAAATAAATATAACCCATTTGGTTTGTTTTAAAGTTTCTCAATACTTCAGAATATATTTTGAATGCTACAAAAGAGCACCTTCCACTGATCAACAGCTTACAAGCCAGAAAAACTTAAAACCTATTGAGAATAAAATAAGTGTAAGTCACAATAAGTTATTTGAACTGAGTCTTTCAGATAGGGCTATGTTTATTATATATATAAAGTAGAAAAATCTCTTTAAATCTCTCAGAAGCTAGGTAATACTAACAGGTCATAATTTTAACCTAAAGATTTAATTAGCAGACTGTGTTTTAAGCCATATTTCTGTCAGAAATAAGTACAACTGTTGTGTTTCTGGGATGTACATAGGTCCTTGTTTCCTACCAAGAACTACTAATGAAGCTTGCAAACCTACCCACAGGGAACACTTACATCAAAATATCTTGAAGTCTTTATAAATTTAAGTTACAGGTTCTTAAACTCTTCATTTTACAGCACAATACACAGTACATGCTCTCTGTTGACAATGCCCATTAACAATTTACCTGAACTAAGTTGGCAGAAGCTGAAGCATGTTCTAGACAGCCGCCTTCTGGTGAGGCATACTGGTAGGCTTGAATCTAAAAAGACACAAACCATTTTACAAAGCCTAAAGAAAAGGAGGCTATAAAATTCTCTCTAATATTTATTGTTCATAAACTCTTTATTATGGCTTACAAATCCTAAGTTACCATAATACCACAAAAAAAAACCCCAAATCTTCATTCTTTTAGATTTGTTTCTTGTTCCAAACGCAATAACCTCTTTGAAACTGGGAAATACCAATTGTTCCGAATTTTGAACTTACATGTGTCTGAACAGGTATGTAAAATTGGTTCTGAGTGTGCAAGTGCTCCATAGTCAGGCAAGGCTGGGGCTGAAGTTTGGATGAACTAGCTCTTTCAGACTTTATACCATCTTGTAAATATCCTTCCTGTTCCACTTTTCTTCGCATTGTTGAATTCCAGTGATTTTTAATCGAATTATCAGTCCTAAAATGAAAGTGTACAATAAGTGACTGGTTTCCATATGTCAACATTTAATTTATGGCATAATTCATGAGGTTTGTACATTAGGCTGATTCAAAGCCACAAATCCAAAAAGCTCCAGCAGCTGGGATGTTAAGTTCTATTATCAGTGGGGCTTTGGCACAATGACTAGAAAGCTACTCTTTCCAAAACTTCCTTCTAATTGACTTCAAGTCTGCAGGAAATTAAAAGTACCAAAAGAGAAAGCCTTGGTTCTGGTTATTTTCATGGATGAGAACCTTTTTTCTTGGCTACTTGGAACAACCACATGTTCTCTGTCATTACATTATGTACCTTCTTCTACAACTTTGCAGAACATGAAGCTAAGGCTACCACCCTGCTGTCCCACAGACTAAGGGGCACTATAGCTAGCACTTGCCACTGGAAGGTATCTTCTCTAAAAACATGACAGCCTGCATTCCCAGCCCTAAGTTTTACAGGCAGTTTTGTGGAAGAATATCCCACTACCTCCTAGTGCTCTTGCTGTTTTATAAGGAAAGCAGTCATGACAGAAGACCAGTGCTCTTGCTGTTTTATAAGGAAAGCAGTCATGGCAGAAGACCAGTGCACATTGTCACTCCCACAGAAAGGAAAAGCCTTGCAGTCTGAGATCACTTTTAACACTAGATAACCATTAGGGCAAGAGCAGAGAATGAACTCATAGTCTAAAATACTAGCAATATTATTACTACCCTTAGAAAGAGGTAAAATAAAAAGTGCTTTCTTCTTAATTCCTAATTTAACTTCTGTTTTTCATCCCACTAGTGCAGGATGAGCTCTTTACAAGTGTTCTAGGTCTAGGATCGAATCTTCAGCTAAGATTCTCATCTTGGATTTATTTTCAAGAAAAAAGTTAGTGAATTAGGAATGTCTCTGTCCTTACAAACTGATCTTCGTTCTCTGAAAAGGAATTAAGATGCAACCCCTTCCCTACCCAATTCTTCAAAGGTTTTCCTGTGATTCATAGAATGAATCATAGAAACATAGAATGGTCAGAGTTGGAAGGGACCTTATAGATCATCAAGTTCCAACCCCCCTGCCATGGGCAGGGACACCTCTCCCTAGAGCAGGTTGCTCCAAGCCCCATCCAGCCTGGTCTTAAACACTTCCAGGGATGGGGCATCACGGATTGTATACTTAATCAAAGTGTTAAAGTTTTAAACACATCACTCTAAGGACTCCTTCTCCCACTATAATAAGTGCTGGTGTTCCTTATGCACTGCCAGACAGCCACCTCCTGAACACAGAGAGTTCAGAGAGGGACAGCTTAATGTTGAATTTAAATTAACAGTACAAGGTGAAAAAAAAGATTTATTTCATTAAACTCTTTGTGCCCTAAGACTTTCTTTTCTGCAAGCATGTAAGTTGTCAATCACATTTGAAAGAAAGGAGCACAAGGCATTCAATTCATTCTTGACTTGGGAGTTACACCGTAACCAAGTGGCTTTGCAACACACCATTCCTAAGCCTGGACTTGTGAAGGTTATCAAGGTTCCCTTTTTTGAGTGTTCTGTTTAACACGATGTTTCACAAAAAGTAAATTAAAACAAATAATTCTGATCTTAAACCAGAAAGAAAGGAATTCCAAATGCATATTAATGAAGACACTTTGATATCAAGCCATTGGATGTTAATGCATTCTTCCACTATTACTTGCAGTGAGAGTTTTTCCTAAGTGAACAGGAGGGTTTTTGAAGGAAATTGCAGAATGCTAGAGGTCTTTTTATTGGTTTTAGGGCTTTTTAAGCATACATAATCAAATGCAAAACATCTTAAAATTCAGTATCTATTAACATTAAAGTGTTGCAATGTAGGTTTCCACATAGGAAGTCAGGTGCTCTCTGACTAACAAATTGTATCAGAAAGAGTCATGCCATGAAAGCTTTCCACATTCCAACATTTAACATAAATAGAGTTGAAAAGCACCTTCCAGGAAGCAGCTTTGCTATTTCAGCCCATCGGTTTCCCAAACGCTTGTGAGCTTCATAGATTATTCTGTCCTCTTCTTCTGTCCACGAAGACTTTTTTACCTCTGGGTTGAGATGGTTGTGCCATCTCTCTCTGCATTGTTTGCCTATTCTTCCTTTCAGGTGCTTTGCGATCAGAGACCAGCGCTTTGGACCGTACTTCTGAACTAATTCAATAACCTGGAACACAGATGAAAGCACGTTATAATTCCAGACACCACCTTCCCTAATCAAGGGCTGATAACACTGATAAACTCATGGTTTGAAAAAGGATTATAACAGTCACCTTGATAAGATACTGGGTCTAAGGAGGCAGGCAGTGCCTTGGGCTTTTAAAAAGTATTTTTCAATAAATCAACTTATTAACTCCAAATTCACTGTTTAGAATATAAGTATATACTGATGAAAACATTAATTTGGAAGTTTCCTTTCTGTCATCTATTATATGGGCTGACATTAGGAAAGACCAAAAAAAGAAGCTGGTGAAGATGCTTGGTTTGACTTTTTTCCAACAACACAGGTATGCCACACCTCTACTCCCAACTTTCATCCCATTTCTATGTAGTTTTATGCATTAATTGCATTTTCTTAAAAGACCAATGAGAAATGTAGGGGGAAAAAAACCAAACATGAGGAAGACCATATTCACAAGTTGACAAATGCCAATTTTAAACACATTAAACCAGTTTTAAACAGTGGGGATCAGCAGTTGATTTGAAATACCTCACGTGAAAGTTCCCAAAGAGCAGGGAGGCCCTGAGGTGCTGGCACTGGTTTTGCAGGCAAAAAGCTGCAATGTGGATCTACAGAGATTGGGGAAAAGGAGTCTAAAACACAGTTGGTAGCTTCTTTAACGGTAGAGTATGAATTAATTTCCCTTATTCCCAGCCCTTTTAAGCCTGGTGGGTCTGAGGAACAAAAGATGTAAGTGAGACCTTTGATCTTTGGTGCTCTAAAGAGATTTCTGCTTGGTATGCTAGGGTGGTTCAGCCAGTGATCTGGGCAAAGGGAAATGATACACTCGAGCAGATCAGACATCCCATCTGATGTCAACAACAACTACAGTTGTTTTTTCTTCTCACACAGCATAATGTAATGTAATTATCTATGTCACAAGATGCAATAGACATCATCTTTGCGAGGATAAAACCCTAAGAAAACCCTCCACATTCATAACAGTCATATACCAGTTTTATTACAATAAAAGAGTACAGTATCAATTAGATTTTATTACCCTCTGATCTTCTTCTTTAGTCCAGGGACCTTTAATCAGTTCTGGGTTTAGTACCTTCTGCCATCGATGCTGGCACTGAAAATCTGAACGATTCTGAAATAGTTTTAGAAGACCAGTGTAGCTGTTAATCCCTTGAATGCATACATGTAAATTTTAGCTAGCCAGAATTATTGTCTTATTTCAAAATAAAAGACTTATTCAGACCTTTGTTCTAAGTATAGCAGTGAAATTCTCCTTTAATATTTCTTCTTCTATTTCCTTGTAAAAACTCTTCTCCAGAAGAAAAACAGCCCTGCACAAAGCTCTAATCTAATTACTTCAGTGTTCTTACTTGATAATCACATTCAGAACTTGCTCTTCTCTAAAGAAAAACCTAGAATTATTTTTGTCCTTATTACTCCACACCTTCCCCGAACCTTATGTGATTGACAAACATCTATAACCTATATAAAAGATTTTTTAAAGCAAATACTTTTTCTTTCAAATAAAAGAATAAGCGTTTTTCTAAGTCTCAAATGAATATATTCTTAGTTCTTTACTAGACTGTTAAGGAAAACAGATTTATATCAAATTTAGCTAACACATACTAATTAAACAACATTGCTTTTTCTGCTCAGGACAGATGGTGCTTTTCTGTAGCTTCACTAAGGATCTTTTGAAATATTGTTCTCAGTTAGGAAAGAGAAGTGAGCTTTCACTTAGCCTCCTAAAAACTGTCCCTAGGGAAGCCTGGAGCTCTCAGGGTAGTTGGTCCAGCCCTTAGAAAGGTGCAGATAAGAGCCTGGCCCAGCACAGCACTGTGATACACCTTTCATAAGGCTGGGACATGATGATTTAATCTCTTCAGTACAAGCTGTTGGAGAGCAAGTATCAATTTCAAGGTTTTGCTGGGCTTGTCTACCAAGTAGAGGTGATGAAGATAAACTAGAAGTAGTCTGCAAGACCAGAAAAAACACTCAAACCACTGGTTTTTTTCCACATCTAAAATGACATTGACCACAGTATTTAAGTTAATCACAAGCAGACTCTGTACGATTAAAAAGCACACTAGAGTTTGTTACAAGACATCATTATTTCCTGATGGAGATACTCTCAATATAGGATAACTATTCCCATTTTCAATGAAAGAAAAAAATTTGAAACTGTGGCCTTTTACTGTTTACCTCCCAGGAATTTCTGAAAATTACACACTTGGGGGAGAACAGCAAAACAAATGATGGGATGAAACAATGAAATCGTTTCAGGTCTGCCTTAGCCACAATAAATTGAAAGAGAATAAAAGCTGCGTTCCCTTTCTTGAGGGTCACCTTTAAGCCATCTTCACTTTTTTTGGCAGAATCAATGAAAATTTGACTTGTGCTCAGCCCAGTAGAGAAATGAGGTTCTGAAAACAAGGCAGCTTGAGTGCTTTTACATGCCAGTAACTCAAGATGCACTTGGGTTTCCCGGGCAGCCTGCCTCCAATTGACCTTGCTTGAGCAGGCAGGTCAGACTTGATGATCTTGAGAGGTTCCTTCCAACCTCAACAACTCCGTGAGGGGCAATCTGATCCTCCATGCATGTTTCACCCTCACTTGGGCACAGCTGAACAATAGCTTGCTTTCTCCAGAAGATTTTGTTTTCAGCTGGAGAACTTTTTATCAAGCTAAACTGTTAGATCTATTGAATGCAACTCCATACTCCATCTGCAGCTCAGTATCACCAAATATTGTGGTTTTAAGTAGTTTAATATAAGACCTTTTTGATATAATCTTTGTCTCCTCTGCCATTCACTAGTTTCACTGCTTTTTGGAGGGATATAGAATACATATAAGGAACAGTGATTTGCTTATGCCCCCCTTAAATTTAGAAGCTTTGACTTCATTCCTTGGTAGCTATACTTTGCCACCTGGAAAAAAAAAATAATCAGAAGTACCACAGTTGCACAAATACAATGAGAACAATGACAAGTTACAGTTGTTCAGCATTTAGAATTCAAGTCTATTTGTATGTAACTACACAAGAATTTCATAATATTGAGTGGGATGATATGGTTGTATAAGAACCACAAAAGCAAGGGGTGGGTATAATGTTTGGTTTGTTTTTTTTAAATTTCTAACATTTGAGTATTCAAGATTGCTTCTAGGTAGAAATTTCTGCCTTAGATTCTAACCATGCTTTTATAGTAGGCATTTTATAACATTTAATAAGAGGAATAAAAGACATCATTGATTCTAGGCAGAGGTATTTTCTACCAGTGCAGCTCAAGCAGCTGAGGAGTCATTCAATGTTTGAAGCAACATGTCTTTTATTCATTCTACCTAACCATTTGGACAGAGCAAGAAAATTTAAATGTCAGAAAGAAACTTCCAAGAAACCCACTAAAGTTCCATTCACAGCAACTGAAAATATCATTGAGTGGAAAGATTTACATGTGTTACTAAAGCAAACATGACTGTAAGGAAAAAAAAAGGCAAGCAAACAAAAACCCAACAAGCACCAAAACAAACAAACAAAGAAAACTCCCACACCACTCCCCTTTGCCTAAGAAATTGATCCTGTTCCTTTCAAATGATCTTTCAGATGCAACTCAGCCTCCTAACTGCTTCAGGAGCAACCTGCGAATTGTAGATGAAACCACCACAAATGATGCAACTGATAGGAAGCAGGAATATATTCCAGTTTGAAAAGAAAGTACAGACAAAAAGCTTCAATTATTTTTTATCATTTCAGACCATCACTTGAGCCCCAGTCTGAGCCGATAAGGTTCTCCCAAGGTCTTGTTCTCAAGTCTGATTTACAAGCATCCTTTAAAATATTTTTGACTGTTATGTGTTTTGATTTCTGTTTCACCTCATTTCCAAACAAGGCATAACACCAAAGTAAATAAGTATTAAAATGGAACTTAACTGAAACAGATTCAACTTACTTGTAGATGACTAGCAATGAAAGCCCAATCATCTGTACCATTTTGTTCCACCAGCTTCTTTAGCCTTTCATCCTGTTAAGACATAACCTCAGCCAATAAATGTTACAGCCTATCCCAAGGCAATACTAAATAATAACACATTTCACGTGCTACCAATATCACATAGGAATGAAAAATAAAGCCAAAAAACCCCTACCTCATCACGTGTCCATTTCACCCTGTTACATATCTTCTTCAAACCTTTTTGCTGTGGTACTTCATAGTCATGATCCACATATTGAAGGTCATCATCTTCCTCACTGCAGAGTACAACAGAAGAGTTTAAAATAACTCTAAAGAACTTATATTTTTTTTCCTAACTAGTTGTAGCATTTTGGGTTTTTTTTCCCCAATCTGTACATACTGTTCTAAATCAACATTTGGAATAATCATGACCATAAGGTCTTTCTCCACAGTGGTCTATATTCACTATGTCAAAGGGAGTAAAATTAAAATTAATTTCAAGGCCTTTAACTGGGATATGAACAGATAATCGTTTAAGATCACACTTCTGTAACACATTTATGAATCTTTCTCTTACAAGCTATTTTCTGTAAAGTCTGCAAAATACATTCATGTTCTGCCTCCATAACTCCAGCAACAAACACAGGGGTACCGAGTAAAATCTCAAGTTGATGCTAAATTAAGTGGGTTCCTGCCCTGAATAAAAGTCTTGCCTTAACGTCACGGGAATCAGATACAGATCTTTTAAAAAAAAAAGAGATGTTCCAGCAAGAAACAGCTGCGGTATCAGCACTGATCCTCCAGGTTAAGAGTCAGAGGGGTAGGGAGCCAGGCCACCTCAGTGACTCTGTGTAGACCACACTCCATCTACTGGAGAAACGCATAATTCACAGCCTGGGTAAACAAAAGCCTCACAAACCAGCGGCACAGGGAAACGTTTCATGGAAACACAGCTTACACTTGTACATCAGTGACTCACCTCGGATGGGATAAATTCAGACACATGTGGAAGTTTAGGCCTGACCACAAAACGAGAGGTTCTTCTGCATTAGGTTCAGCAAAGAAGGGACTCCCATCAAAATATGCAACTTTAATTAAAAGCTGTTTCACACCACAGTCTTTATTATCAGCATAATCCAAAACTACATTCACTAGTTCCACTCAGCCTTGAGATTTACTTCCATTTTTCAACCAAAGGTTAAAAAGTATATTCCCAGTAATGGAATTAACCTGTGCTGGTGTCCTGAGAACTGATTAGATGGCAGATCTCTGCATTACTTCCCAGAACACACAATTCACTCACACAACACCCTGATCAACCCTTTCTGTATATTTTTTTTATTTCCCCATGAAGTATGCTCTCCCCAGCTAACACAAACATACCATCATTCAAGAAGAACACTACTTATTTGGAAGAATTACTGCAAGACAGTGTGTTCCCAGTTCTTGCAGACCTGGTGTATTTAACCTTGTTTCTACATCCTACACCGCTTCTGGATTTGCCCCTGCTTAGCTTCATGATGCAGTAGAAATAGTAACACAAACATATTAAAACTTTGTGGAGCCAGTGAAATAGGAAGCAGCAAGGTTGTCTAAAGGTCAACAGCCAAGTTCTTCACAGTACTTACAAAAAAAATAGGCTGCAAACATGATAATTGTAAGAGTTTTGCATTAAGTGGCTTGAGACTTTAGAAAATAGGATTTAAACTTACAGGTTACTAAGAGTTTTCCCCCTCCCACTTCCTTTATTTTTTTTATTTTTTTTAATCTATTGACAGGTTCTCAGACTTCAGTAGTATAACTTGCTATTATCAGGAGCATACCTGGATATTATAACCCTATTTCATACCAAGCAAGCCATACAATTTACTGATAACAACAATGTGCCCTGTGGTTAAGCTGTTTGTCATCACGACCTCCTTACTCACCCACTGCACAGCAAACTAGTGCAAGAACTGAGTCTTCAGTTCCACAAAAAAGTCACAGGGATTTTAAAAGAGGAAAGGCTTCTGTAAACATGGCAGTGATGCTCTTGAGAGCACCAGTATGAGCAGCAGCAGAGCAGAACCCTGCATCTGAAGTTCTCCAGCAGCAGGCACCTCCCACAGCCAAACTGGCACGGCCACCAGCCACCTCCACGCACTTCAAGGGCACCAAGGCCAGCTGAGCAGGCACTGACCTCTCTTGCACCCTGTTTCTACATCAAATTAAGCTTCCAAACACAAAACCCAAGAGCAGTTTAACAAAGTTAAACTTAATTCTATTTGGTGCAAAACAATTATGCTTTCTCCTTACTCCCCGCTTACATGAACCATCTTGAAATCACCTTTATGTAACCTCATAGCCACAAGATCTGAGAGATAGTTATGGAAATACCATCACCACACACCGACACAGTATCCTTCCAGGGCTACTGATCTCCAACCAGATGTTCCTCTGCTATCCACAACCAGTTATATTTTCAGTGATGCCATCAAAGCACTCCATAGCCATGGAAGATAACACAAGCTAAAGCTCTGCAAAGATGAAACTATTGCTTGCAATACCACAGATGAAAGTCTCTTAAATTATAAAGTGCAGATTAGGAGTAACAAAACACATTCTCCCTCTGAGCTGATCCTTGCAGACAGTTAAGCACAGACAGCTCCTGCAGGTAGCCTCTGCCAGCAAAGCCCCTTAATGAATCTTTGTTCTTCACACAACTAGGACCCCAAAACATCGCTTTCTTGGTTTAGTTGCAGCTTTGCAGAAAAAGAATAAAGAATATTCATTTACAAACTCTTTACAAGTCAGAGAAAAGCACAGAAGCAGCTTTAATACCTGCAACTTTGAAACCACCCCCAATTCCATGAGAAGTGTGCAGTTACAGAAGAGCCCAGATGCCATAGGTAACCTCTACATCAGTATTACTCACTGAGCACTTTCCTTTCTTAACCCTAATCCTTCTTTTACATTTCTTTTATTGCGTTTCCGAAACTGGTTTTCTATTTAGGACAAGAATAACTATAGCAATAAAACACTTCTCCAAGATCCACCTTCTAGATACAAAGTAAAGACACACCCATTTTCATATCAATAAAACAAAAGATGGAACAAAACCACCCGGGGCTGCTGCTGAAGCTCTTGAGGAAAACAGTCTCGGGAATATTTCGGGCTAGATTACAACACCCTCAATCAAAGAATATGCCAGATCAGAGAAAGTAGGCACACTTGAAATATTGGAAGAATGAGCAGGCCTGAATATCTACTTTAACTGAACAACCCCTAACCTTACATCAAGGCTGTGCCAAAGCCACTGGGGAGGAGGAAAGCAAGAAGTATCACTCCAGCAGAAAGGAAAGCAACCAGCAAGAAAAGCTGCTGCGGAGACAAACGGTGAGTCCTTGCTGACAGGCTTAGGGACCATAGAAAATAAAAAAACCAAAACGCCAAGGAATTGCCGAGGTAAGCTGCAACACAGACGGCCGGAGCAAAAGCACAGAAGCCAGAGGCGAGATTTATACCCGAGAGCTGGTGCTGGCAAACCAGAGGGCAGCCGGATACTTGTGCGGGTACCGGGGGGAGGGCAGAATCGGCGGGAGGTGGGCAGTGACGGCCGGGGAGGTGGAAGGAGGCCGAGAGCAACGCCAGCACAGCCCGGTGGCGGGAGGGGAGTGCGGGGAAGGGGCGGG
>VXBW01003048.1:107192-132489 GCA_013400375.1 Thinocorus orbignyianus
CGGGCTCGGTGCGTGCCGCCGAATCTCGCGCCCAGCCTCCTTCCCGAGCCACCGTTTGAATCTGCGCAGGCGGACTGCCGCCCCATTGGCTGCCGCCGCCGCACGCGACCCCGCCGGGGGGGGCGGGGCCAAGCGCGGGGCGGGAGGGATGAGGGAGGGAGGGAGGCTCCCAGTCACACACACACATACACCGTAACGCCCCGGTAACGGCGGCAACGGCACCGGCGGGGCGGAAAATAAGAAAAAAAAATAAAATAAGAAAATAAAATAATAAAAAGCGGCGGCCGCACACACAAAAAAAGAAACAACACAAAACAGTGCGCTTCTCCTTCGAGCCGGAATCGAACCAGCGACCTAAGGATTCCCGCGGGCCGCGCCTCTACAGTCCTCCGCTCTACCAGCTGAGCTATCGAAGGGAGCTGGCGGTTGCACCGCTCCCGCGCCTTACAGCCCTTCTCCCCGCACCTCACGGCGCCGTCGGGGCAGCTGCCTGGGCGCTAAAGCCCCTCTATGGGCCCGGGTCTGCAATGGCAGGACGCCCCATTCTCACAAGGTGAAGCTTTCCCGCCCCTCAGGGCCTCTCCCGGGCTACCGGCTGGATGGGGATGGCAGAGGCGGCCCTCTTGAGCCCCTCACACCGCTGTCGAGGCACCCGTTCCTTCCCCGGGAATGGTCAGGATGTTAAATCCCCACTTTGGCCCGCGGTCTGGAATGGCAGAAGGTCCCATTCTCACAAGGTGAAGCTCTCCCGACCCCTCAGGGCCTTCCCCCCCCCGGCTACCGACAGGACGGGGATGGCGGAGGTGGCCCTCAGCGCCTCAGGCCGCCAGGCAAGGATTACCCTGCCCCGGGCTGTGGTGATGGCCCTTCCCTCTTTCCTCCCCTCCTTTCCTCCACCAAAACCTTGATGCCCGGTGGTTCCACGCCTGTCTGAGAAGGATGGGTCTCTTCAGGCCCCGCTCCTCAGGGAGTGGGCTGCTCTGTCCGCTCACATGAGGAGAGAGCACACCAAACATCACATCCCGCCCAGGGCTGCGCTCACCTTTCTCTTGAGGAGGCCTCAAGAGAAAAGGGTACGAGCACCTGCTGTAAAGATGCATGTCGGCATTAAATAACAAGGGCAAGGGATGCTAAGACAGGCTGAGAGAGCTGGGGCTGTTCAGCCTGGAGAAGAGAAGGCTCTGGGGAGACCTGAGAGCAGCCTTCCAGGATCTGAAGGGANCATACTTTCCCGAGCCTGTGAGGGGGAACACTTGGTTGGCAGCATCCCTGGGCAGCCACATGGGAATCCCTGGCCCTGGCACAGTCCACAGCTTTTGTGGGGAAAAAAATCCACAAAGCCCCAATTTACCTGCGTCACGCCTACTATTACAAGGTTGAACTCGTGCCATTGCATCTTTCAGATAAAAGAAAACTAAACTAAATTCATTGGGGGTTTTACTTGTTTATTTACAGGCAGGTTTTGCGTGCTGCTTACTAATAGGTGTTGAACACCAACCTGCGTTCACTGTGATTCACTTCTAGTATCCAGAGATGACAGCACAGCAGGTTTCCCCACATCAAAGCTCTGACAGGAGCCTTTGAACTACAAAAGCTGTAATCAAAAAGCATGTGGAATAAAAACCACCCTGAGACAGGATTTGTGTCATCAGCCTCATATGGTATAAAATGTCAGCTTTTAGCGTTCATTTATTTTTAATTCAAAGTGAAAGGAGCCTGGAATAAAAATGTTGTTGTTTCAGTAAGTACCTTCTTGTGTATTACCATAGTAATACATGTGTTCTTAATTTGTAGGAAATAGATCCTGAAAGAATTAGCTGAGTCAAAGTACTAAATTAGTAAGTACTGCTGGTCCTGTTGTTAAAAAAAAAAATTAATTATCTAAAGATGCAGTTTGTTATGACATCCAGTAAACATTCTCCTTGGAGCACAACAGTAAGCACATATGCACCTCATTTATTTTTTATTGTTGCTTAAATCCTGTATATATCACTGTCCTGTGTGACAAGGTCTAGTGTTCTGAGTTTATTGTACTCCTAAATGACAAAAAAGACCTCAAAAAAAATTTAAAAAGCATCCCCCTTTCCACCTCTTCTCAGCTTCAAAAAACCAAAGCCAGAGGTCTAGCTGCTTCTTTCTTCAGAAACCCTTCAAGAAGTTATTTTTCCTAGCTGTACTTTTGTAGTGCCCCTAAGAAAGAAAGTGCTAACTGGCGGTCTGTCTCTGTCTTCAAGGACTGTTCCATCCCATCCCATCCCATCCCACCCAGGCTGTCATGGCCCACAAGCCATCAGGCTCAGCTTCATTAGACTTCTGGTGGGACACTCACCAGCCTGCAATACCTGAGTCCCCTTATGCAAGAAGCATTTTCTGCCTTTGCTTGCCCTTCCCAAGGCACCCTTTTGACAAAGGAGAGCTCAATTCCACCCTAGACCTGAAGAACATGACAAGCTGCAGAGACACTGCTGCACATTCAGGGTGGCAGGATGAGGCAAATGTCACCATCGCTCCAAGCCCATGGACCTTGAGTGACAGTGACCATACTTCCAGTGGCACTTTGCCACTTCCCTGTTGCCTTTGCACTGCTTAGTTGTGTCTCCTGACAAACCAAACCCAAACATCTCTAGAAACACTTGCTGGAATTGGGATGCTCATTTTCGGTGGTGTTCCCCAAGTGCTAATAGCAGTGCGCATCCCACTTCCAAAGGCAGGACCCTCACTCACACTCCTGCCCTGGCGATTTGATAGGTGAAGCACTCTGGAAGAGAGACAGTGACGATCCTCTAATTTGCCTCGTTATTTATTCCTCATTGCTAAGCTTCCTGCTGATCTGCAGGGAGGCAAATTCTATTAGGCATTCATTATGACCCTAACTGACAGCAGATCGGCCACTCTGTTCCTGCTGGGAGACAAGTCCCTTTCTGCTCACTGCTGATGCTTCAAAAGTGTTCACCCAGCTGCAGCGGTGTGAAGGTTCTGCTATCAGGCCATATGTTAAGTCCATATGTGTATTACCAGGCTCATTTATTACGGCTCCAATTCTGTGAGATTTCCATCTATTCGCTGGCAAAGCTTTTAATGAATAAAAACCAAAACACCCAACACCAGTCACGATCCCGTCTCATATTGTCACCGAGCTGAAATCATGGGAAAACTCTGAAGACATGTGCAGAAGTTTGGAATTCTTTGCTGCTGTGCTCATCAGAATCTCTTTGTGAATTGAGGCAGCCAGTTCCACATTTATCTGGACAACTGAGCAATACAAGGGTATTCCTCAGAAGGCACAGGGCTTAACACCCCTGACATGAAGTTAAAATAATCAGTCTATCCTAAATGATCTCCTTCCAGGTTGTTCAGAAACCTTACAACGGAGGAACCCCGAGTCTTTGGGAAGATGATTCCCAGCACAGACAATCGACAAGACATGCAACTGAGAACTTCGGCCTTTGCATCTTAGCAAAATCCTTATCAGGTAAACTTGGGAATCAGTTTTTTGAATTGTGGAAAAGAAGTAGCTTATTTCCTCAGCAGTTTCCCAACCCAAAAGCCAGTCTCATAGAAATAAGATCTATAAATTAAAGAAACACGTGATGATTTCTAAAGTAAAGACCAAGCTCACTGTAGGTGAACTTACAGGGTTTTTCACTGGATTCTCTCCTTTTAGTAGTCTTCCACACCCTATCACCAGTTCCTCTAGTGACTACCATCTTCAGAGCTCTACACTGACAGGAACACCAAATATGTCAATTAAAACAAGTCTTCAGCCCAGGTACTTGACTTGGTCTAGATGCCATGTCCCCGTACCACTCCTTCAGTGCCTAGGGTGATCCTGCTCACACCAGCCCTGTGGGGACTGAGCTTCCTCCCCACATTTGGAGGAGTTCCCAATGAAGAATGCAAGGATATTCACCAGATCTTGTAGGAAGTCAAACAAGGCTTTTATTTTATCAGTCTAATTTTTGTTTTGAAATTGGATCATTTGTCTACTGCCTTTTACTGTCTCCAAGAGCAGAAGCATGAACAGAGGACAATAAGCTTACAAAAGTGTCTGTGGTAAAAATAACTGAGTGTGTAAGTCCAAAGGGCAGATGAAAAGACCTGGACTAGTGGGAGGTGTCCCTGCCCATGGCAGGGGGGTTGGAACTTGATGATCTTTAAGGTCCTTTCCCACCTGAACCATCTTATGATTCTATGAAAAGTCAAGGGGAAAGCTAGCCCGACGCCAGAAGAGATCTCTTGAGGATTTGCAGAGTCTGCAGAAACACATGTGGGGAAGAAGAGAGAGGTCTGGATTAGGAGGTAGGGTCTGGCAAGTACCTACAAGCTTCATTTGAATTAAAATCTTAGATACCAAGTAGACAAAACAGCCTATAAAAAACAACTTTTCTTATTCTGAAGCAAGTTGCTTGAACTGTGCCAATTAAAGATTTATAAGAAATGCCTGTGTGTTTCAGGCAGCCAGGCGCCACAGGAGACTGGCTAATAAGAACCACAGCACCTTCCAAACCTTCTTCTAATTTCTGGTAACTTCCTTCCACCTTCTCTCTTCCTTTTAATTTTTGGTTTTTTACTTACTGAATACAAGTTTCCAAACAGCACAGACCCAAGTCCAGATCTACAGGATCACTTTAGAAGTGAAATTAGATTTGCTACCAGCAAGACAAGCCACTAGAAGTATTATTGCCAGCAGAAAACAAAATTAGGGAGTCATTTAAAAAACACAGAGGTGGATAAAATCCAAATACAAGTCTGTGCAGCTACATCGTGATCATCAAATCCATGCCTTTCATTAACAAACAGAGAACAATAGTCTTCTCTGAAGCCTCTTAAAGCCTCTGCAAGTTACTGCAACAGAGAGCGTGCTTACACTGAAGCATAATTTAAACTGAAAGAAGGGAGATTTAGATTGGATTTCAGAAAGAAATCCTTTGCTGTGAGGGTGGTGAGGCACTGGAAGAGGTTGCCCAGAGAAGCTGTGGCTGCCCCATCCCTGGAGGGGTTCAAGGCCAGGCTGGATGGGGCTTGGAGCAACCTGCTCTGGTGGGAGATGTCCCTGCCCAGGGCAGGGGGGTTGGAACTGGATGATCTTGAAGGTCCCTTCCAACTCCAACCATTCTGTGATTCCATGATAACGCTTTTGGCACTATTGCTAAGTGTTTGGAATCACTCAGTGTACATCAGTTTAAGTAATTCAAATCAGAAGAACCCATTTCAAAACAGTTGTAGCAACCAGGTTTTTGTAACGTCATCTTGGCCCTCAAGCCCACTGTGGATCCAACGATCGCTGCTTCATCTAACATTGAGTAGTAGAGACTCAAAATATCACAGATCAGTAGAAGCCAACATATGTGAAAGCCTCAATAAAATAAACTCTACATCAAGCAAAGTGACACGGTTTCTGCAGTCAATATGTATGTTTGAATGGACTCTTGGTCATACCAAAAGCACCTTCCTCAGCTCCCTGCAGGTGCTGGTGGACACCCAAGACTTGCCCTCACCCCAGAGAGAAAATCACGTTGTGAGGGGTCTTGTTCTGGCAGGAAGCTGGGGTTTCTGCAGAGATGTTGGAACAGATTTGCCATGGATGTAGCCAAGTGGAAAAAAACCAAACCCAACAACAAAAAGACCACCAAACCCAACAACTCCAACCTAAAATAGGAATAAAAATCAATTCTACAGATGCTAAGGCTGTATAATTAATAGCAGAAGAAAAATGAAAATGCTTTGAATGCACTCTCAAGTGGGTTGCTTCATACATTCAGAACTGGGGAGGGGTGTATCTTGGATTAATAACACTGCATTAATAAAGATGAATAAATTTCTTGTTTAGCATTAAACATTTCAGCCTTTGAAACACAAATCTTGCAAAGGATAATTTCCGAATCTTCACAATATGACACGCAAACAAAATCAACTCCATATATTTATACCTATCATTTTAAAAAAAGGCTTTAATGCCAGCAGACTTGGAATGAAATCTTTTCAGTCAAGATAAGAAGTAACACAGAGTTTTGCAGAAAGGGCTTTATGATTTCTTTTCAGGCTCAAAAGTTACTCTCACAGCCAATTTTTGAAACGAAGTACCACATGTAGCTGGTGGGAAAAGCAGAGGGATAATGTAAGTAGTTGTCAATGTGTTCATCTTAGAATCCTGGAATTGTTTAAATTGGAAGGGACCTTGAAGATCATCAAGTCCACCCACCCCTAACACTCAGAAACCAGCACTAAACCTTCTCTCCAAGCACTGTCTGCCTGGTTTTTTGAGTATCTCCAGGGATGGGGCCTCAACCCCTTCCCTGGGCAGCCCATTCCAATGTGCAATAACCTTTTCAGTGTAAACATTTTTCCTAACATCCAGTCTGAACCTCCCCTGGTGCAACCTGAGGCCGTTTCTTCTTGTCTCATCACCTGTGACCTGGGAGAAGAGACCGATCCCTCCCCGGCTACACCCTCCTTCCAGGGAGTTGTAGAGGGCGAGGTCTCCCCTCAACCTCCTCTTCTCCAGGCTGAACACCCCCAGCTCTCTCAGCCTCTTCTCACAAGACTTGTTCTCCAGACCCCTCACCAGCTTCGTTGCCCTTCTCTGGACACCTCAATGTCTTTCTCGCCATGAGGAGCCCAAAACTGGACACAGCACTCGAGGTGGAACCTCACCTGTGGCCAGAACAGGGGACCCATCACTGCCCCCCTCCTGCTGGCCACACTATTGCTGATACAGACTGATGCACAGACCTTTGAGTACTGCCAAACTTTCAAAAGCCTGGTTCTTCCCAAATACTCTATCCATGCTTGCACATTACATGTATTCACACATTAAAATTTTGCTTTAGCACACATTTTTGACCTGTGGTTCAAACCAAGGGATTGTAAGAGATCTTAAATGTCATGTGTGACCTGGTCAGCATTTTTCTAGGCCTTCTTCTGGGTGGTGACTTTGAAAAAAGATTCAGATCTTACATTTTGGTCTAAAAACCTGTTTTAAAGATCTCCCAGATTCAAAGGTCCCATGTGTTTAATGAAATATTTGATATGGGTATGAGGCACAAAAAAAAGATCCCAAACTCTTCTGTAAGGAGTTTTTCTTTCAAAAAAGTTTGCAAGTACGATGCAATTTATGTGTAGAAAAGATGATGCAATTTATGTGTAGAAATATAATGCAATTACAACTCATCCATTTTGTAGTCAAATCAGTGTTAATTAAACAGGCTGATGTGTGAAAGGCCAGACAAAAGTTGCACCTTCTCAAACCGAAGCAGATGTTTTAACTTATAGTTTTAATATAGCAATCAAAGAAAATTCCAAATACTGTACAGTGAAGTGTAGTATAGTACACTATATACTGTTATAATACACTATTGTTACATTACAGATAAAAAAAATCAAATTAATTAGTACAGCAATCACAAATAAACCAAACCAAACTGTGCTGGGGAACAGCCAGTACTGTGAAGATGGGATAGTTTCTACGCTAATTCCTTTTTAATTCGACATGTAAAGCACTTGCTGTTTAAAAAGATCTGTTTTCTAAATATATATACACTATTTGAATTCTTATTTATACATTTTAAATAGCATTCCCTCCTAAAAGTGCACTCTTTCATTTCTTGGCAATAATCCTCATTAAACGTAAAACAATTCTGAAAATACCACTCCTTTCAACCTTTTATTGCTCAACCGCAGGCGTGAGGGCTCAGAAGGAATCCCACATTCTAAAGATCTCAAGCAATTTCTTCCATGTAAGAAGCTAAACTTATATTCACCAGCAAAACAAAGAAACCACTTACTGTCGTGGCTTTTAACAGAAGGATCAACGTTGTATTATTATTCTAATTCTACAAAAGTGTGTAGATTCTGCTATTTGAAAACAGGAGCCAAACAAACATCGAGAGAACGGCGGCGGCTTCTTAAATCATTCATTTTTTAGACATTTCAGATTGAGCATCATCTTCCCAGATTTTATTCCCTGGCATTTCAGCGCGCCAACCCCGTGACAGCTGCAAAAGATTCTACTTTTTTATTTTTGAAAGATCATAAATGAAGTGTTTTGGCCTTAAAAGTGTGCCTCGTGTACAGGGCTGTGTGACACTGTCTCCCCGCGACGCTGCCAGAGCATCCTCTCAGAGACAATGTCCCTGCTCACATTTAGTATCTAGGAGAAGACCAGGAAACTATAAGGGATCCACAAACCCATCCCAAACTATACATTGCTGCCTTGTGACTTTGACAGTGAAGACACCCCAAATACATTTGTAGGATTTCATCTGAAAAGCTATTTGTTTGAAATGCAAACAATTCACAGAGAAAACAGTGCTATTGAAAAAGTCAGCCTCACTGAGCAGCATTTGCCTGGAAAAACTGATCTGTTCTCCTGAGGTTCCCCATATGCTCATCAGCAATCAAGTTCATTATCTTTTTGGTTTTTTGTTGGGGTTTTTTTGGATTTTTTGGTTTTGCTGTGCCTGTATTTTCAGTAATCATCTTGGATTTTGGTTATACATGCTAAGCCGTAGTAAAGTTTAGAGGTTTTTTGAGTAATTCAAGTCTTTTTTTGCCATGAGACACCGTGTAGAAGGTGGCCGGCCCCCAGACAAGGAAGTCCTCAAGGCAAAAAGAATGTGGAGCCACAGCCTCTGTGCACAGGCAACTCAGGAGCAAGGAGTTGGGTGGTGATTTGGTTTTTTGAAAGGGAAACTTCTACATTCCCATTTGACACATCTCCCCTTGCCCTTGTGCCTTATCCCCTTTTCCTGACTCCGACAGGGAAATCCAACAAACCTAAGTCAGGCAATTGAATGAAAAATCTGTTCAAACCCACACTTCAGTGTTCTTTATTTCACTTCTCCCGTACAGTTACACGTCTCACCAGCACGTGGGTGAAGTTTAGCTTCACTTGAGAGTATCCCAAGCCATCTTTCTCAAAAAGAAAATCCCCACTGATATTTAAATGCATGAGAAAGCTACGTGAAATAAGAACACTGCAGAGAAAGATGCACAATCCTGCTTTACACTAGAGGAATTCACACCGGTGGATCTTGTGATTTGGACACTAATTTATCACTCCTTTTTGAGGGCGTTTCGTTTTAGGAACCAGAGAGTTCTGCTCCACGTGACCTGAGGTGACACTGAGAGTGGGTGAGTCAAACAGAGCTATTTTCTGTGTCTTACTTCTGTTTAGACAAGAAGGAAAATGTCAAACTGCTGCTGAGGTGGGAAGCGTGTCAGAACTAAACCAAGCCTTCCTCTTCACGCAGCAAAAGGCACACAAACTCCTGCAGTCTTACCAGAAAGGCATGAAAAGTAGTGAGTGCTCTCCCTTGAAATAAGGATGATGTGCAAAGATTTCAATTTCTTTAGAACTTAAAATTTTCTCATAAACACTGCCCCTATTTTTTTTTTCTCAGCCAAGGAAGACTTATTTTCCTAAAGAAAAAGTTAAAAATGCCTAAAAGTGACAGTTGCCTTGTCTAAAACACAAGAGATGCAGGAGATTTCTCCCCATCAGCCTCTCCCAACTTAAATCCCCTTTCCACGAACGTGCCACCACTGTCCTTTTGGGACCCTAAGGCTGTGACAGAGCCCCGTGTTTTCGCTGCAGCAGTAGCCTTCAGCCAGCTCCACTGGTTCACAGGAGAGCCAGTGTTTTGAGAAGTGGTGGCTGGCTTCCAGCTGCTGCATGTGCACCCTGCTTCTCACTGAATCAGCCCCTGCCAGTTCATCAGTGCATCAGCATGGGCAGTTCTGCTGAGCCAAACGACTTCCTACATTCCAAGCTTCCCCACCACTAACTTCACAGGTTAGCAGTTTGAGATTTTAACTTTTCTCATTCATCTCTGAAAAGGTGATTTATTTTTTTTCTTTTTACCTCTAAGTAGTGTGCTGAACCATAAAATATTGATCCCCTCTAGATAAAAAGTTAACCAACACAGGCATTTGAATTTCCTTTGACAAAACAGGGGCTCTTCTTTAAGTTACTTGCTTCGGTTCATCTTTTGTGTACAAAAATAAATCCTCCCTCATGGGACATTTTGCCATATTAACTCTTAGAATGGTTAAAGTGATTAGAAATGTATAAAGTGAGGAGACTTCTCTGAGTATAAACATCTACAATACAAACAATGGTTGTGAAACTGGTACAAACCCCACGTGTGCACAAAGACAGACTTCGATATTCAAATGCTCTTAATTCCTTTGAAGCTGTATGGACACCTTTCATCCATCCCATTCAACCTTATTTTTACTACCAGAGGAAGCCACAACAGTGCACTTCAAAATACGAAGATAGGAAGCAAAAGTGTGGTATCAGGTACACATTCCAGCCTTTGGGAGGGAGCACGACAGCTGCCTCTTAAGAAGGAGCTGATGGATGCTCCCTAAGTGGATCCCAGCTTGTTATCACCTACGCAGGGAAAACCTGCCTCACAAAACTCAAACCAGCCTAACAGAGGTGGGCACATGCTCCTTGTTTCTGTGGAATACACAGTGAGCTTCCAAAAGCTCAAATGATTGAGTATTACTCAAATTATAAAGCCTTTAGCTTTAGGAAAACCTATGCTAGAGAGTCGTTTCCTTCCACTAAATTGTTAATTCTCTCTGAGGAGGACGGCCTGTGATTTAATTTTTGCCATTGCTAACCAATGCTAGTGACCAAAGTCCTTTTTTTTAAAAAAAAGAAACAGATTTGCCATCAAAACTTCTGTTGTTTCTCTCAATTGCCAACTTCTTCTCCCCCTGCAGTTGTATTAAAAGCTGCACAACATCTGACCGGCTCGGTATTTGGGAGGAAATAAAAACATGCTAATCACTCACTAACAGAGCACCAAAAAGGTTGTGTTGGCTCAGCCAGCCATGCATCACCACACCACAGTCACTTTATCTTCATCAGACACTAAAGTAGCCTTTTTTTTTGGTTTTTTCCTAACTCGCCTAAACTGACAATATGCAGAAATTCGAGAGTTTACTAAAGTTACACTTATTCCAAGATTTCTGACAAGCGGATACAGCTGGATGAATGAAAGAAAGGTTTGAAATCGGAGGAAGTGCCAGCATAGTGGAATTAAAGTACTGTCTATGCTGTGTTATCAAATTTAGCACAAGTTTAGTTCCAGTTGCTCTTTGAAATTTATGTGTAATTCCTGTTTATAGCCTATTTCTGACTGGAATTAAGTACCCGGGACAGGATTTCTAGTTTTGCCTGTTCTAGCCTTTCCAGTAACCTTTAACTAGCATGGTAAGAGTCTTGCATGGGCTTGGATTTTAAGACTTTTAAGGAATTCAAAATTACAAAGGATTTTCAAGAACCCACATTTACAGCAGATATTTCATCTCAGTGCATTTCCTAAAGAACTAATTTACAGGTAACAGAGCCAGCCTGGGCAGCAGTATGGTAATATTGAAAAGCTATTGCCAATCACACGCTTATCATGCACTGAATAAGATGATAGAATCTTGAACATACATACAAGATTTAATAACTAATCACTTTGTGTGGCCCAGCCAATAAACATTTGAACAGTAATTTCTTCTACCCTTATTAGATTCTGACCTATCAAGAGTGATCCATTGGCTCAGTTGTATTAGCGATTCCCGCATCTTGGCTCTCCATCTCCTCAAGCTCCTCAACAGAATTTCCCTTTTGTGCTTTAGACCTCGCAGGGAATGTTGTTCCCACAGAATTCACCACGTTACCAGCAGTTGATTCCGTATTCAAGTGTTCGGTACCACCCGGCGCAGAGAAGGATTCGGGCAAAGCAGCCTGAAAGCTCCCAGTTTTAGCAGCTGAACTCACTGCCTCTGCTTTTCTCGGAGATGGATCGACCGACGTCGGCTGCTCCGTACTCTGATCCCGCAAGTGTCTATCCATCGAAGCCTGAATGGAAGAGACCATTTCCTGCAACTTTTTCCTCTGTGCCTCGATCAAAGTGGGGTCGAGCTGCCTGCTGTCTCTCATCGTCACGACTCCCGGGGCGATCCGGATCAGCTCGCTGTTCCCGGAGGCAGCTGTGAATACGGAAGGCTCGAGTTTAGCAGAAGGACTGAAGTCCGTTTCTGTGCTATGCTTTCTTAAAAGTGGTGTTTCCCTGGCTCTTTGATCGTGTTGCTGACTACTGGATGCAGTCCCTAGGGAATGGCCCTTCCCTTGAAAGGCAGTCACGTTATGCAGTTGTTCAGATTTCTTTTTCACCACTCCACCACTACCCAGCTTCAGCATTCCATGCGACGGGCTCGCTTCCCTGCTTCTTGAAGTAGCTTCTGCTCGCACTTGACTTAAGGCCTCTTTAACCAGCTCTTCCACGTCGGGACCGATGGGAAAGTGCCCGGCAGCATCCACACACAGCTCTAATCTGTCTTCTGCCGCGTTGTACACAAAGTTTTTACCAGGCAGATGTGGAAAAGTACAGTGCTTGCCATCAGCCAAACCTAGGGAGAGAGAAAAAGTTACTCAAAGCACTAACATATTTTAAGGCATGCTCTGAATACACAGGAATTACTGTATTTAAACTTACTGCATCAATTGTGTAGAAACAAACATGCTGCAACCTACTGTAGAGTAAGTCTTATGAGGAGAGGCTGAGGGAGCTGGGGGTGTTCAGCCTGGGGAGAGGAGGCTGAGGGGAGACCTTCTCGCTCTCTACAACTCCCTGAAAGGAGGGTGTAGCCAGGGGGGTCGGTCTCTTCTCCAAAGGAAGAGGTGATGGGACAAGAGGAAACGGCCTCAAGTTGCAGCAGGGGAGGTTCAGATTGGATATTAGGAGCAATTTTTCCACTGAAAGGGTTACTAAGCATTAGAAGGGGCTGCCCAGGGAAGTGGTTGAGGCACCATGCCTGGAAGGATTTAAAAGATGGGTTGACATAGTGCTTAGAGACATGGTTTAGTGATGGATCTTTCAGAGTTATGTTGATGGTTGGACTTGATGATCCTAAAGGATCCTTCCAAGCTAGACAATTCTATGATTCAATGATTCTGTCATGGGAGAAAAACAATTTAGGCTTGTGTACCACATGACAGAATCACCACAGAAGGCAGTGGCATCCTAGGGTTATACTGGAATTGCTAATGAAGAGACAGGACTGTAGCATCTCTAGATGAAATAACTACCTTGCTGGGACTCACAGTTCTAATAGAAGTTAAAGAAATAGCCTATGCTGGCAGGAACACAAAGTAAGCCAAACCCCACTGTTACCACCACCCACCCCCAACACCACACAAAATACCCCCAAACAAAATCCCAGAAAACTGCCAAAGAGCACATTTCAAATCACTGCCCCATCTGGAGAAGCACTACTTAAGACCACTTCTGTACTAGTTAGAACTGCAGTAGGATTTCAGGGTGTACAACAACTGCTGCTGAGCCTCAGGAATTTCAAATTTGCTATTTCTCCTCAGAGAGGAAGTGTTACTCGATAAACAAAAGTGTTTCGAGCTTACAGTGTTTGGTAGTCCTGGAGATCATAACAATTAAACTTTACGAAACAGAACATGGCATAATTTTTTGATCTGCTGTTTGTTTCGTTGTCCCACTTAGAATGTGACTGATCTGCTAAAACTGAGAATTCAGTAGATAAATTTTAAGTTCTGAAGCAGCCCTGTGCCAAAAAACAACCCAGGCAACATTTGGTTTTGCAGTTTATCATCTTAAAATACAAAATAACCCTTTCATCTCTGTCCCATACAGGTGCTGGTAACAGCAGTAAGGTATCACTCCAGTGATGATGGCTTTCTGTGAGTTAAAGGCAATCTGCAGATGAAAACTCAGCTGCAGTAACTACCTCTCTTCAGTTCTAACAGCTATGCAAGGAGAGCTACAATTTGGTAAGAGAAAAAAAAAGAGCTTTTTTAAGAAGTGCCAGGAATAGGCACATATTACTGGTATTTTTCCTCATATTCTCTTCTAAGTCTCGAACAAAACTGTCAGAAATTATGCTGAAGGGAAGAAGCACAACAAGCCAATCTCATTTCTGTATCATCAAGTATTCTGGGCATTAATGAGAAAGGTCACTCATAATTTGGAACGTTATTAAGCTGGTTTTATACTGATGAACCAACGGCCCAATCTCACTCCTTCTCCACAGCTTCCCATTCACACACTTTCACAGTTGCAGAGAATCTACAGATGAGATTTCATTTGGAGAACTTCATACACTTGGCTCCTTTCTTTACATATCCATGGGAACTAATAACCAAACAGCCAAAACTCACAGAGTTTAACCCCAAACACCTCGTCATCTAACTCAGCCTGAAGAACAGATTTGAAGGACTCAATTTACCAGCTCAATCTTCATTTGCCAAAGACAGAGCTGTAAGAGCTTCTGTGGTGGACTAAAACTGCCTCTGAAACTGCAAGCCTGAAAAGATCTTAGACAAGGTCTACAAAATCAAATTTCAATTGATTAACAGCACCTATACTTGACAGGAAGCTTTGTTCCATATGTCCCATAAAATAGTTAGAATCATAGAATGGTTAGAGTTGGAAGGGACCTTAAAGATCATCCAGTCCCAACCCCCCTGCCATGGGCAGGGACACCTCTCCCTAGAGCGGGTTGCTCCAAGCCCCATCCAGCCTGGCCTTAAACACTTCCAGGGATGGGGCATCAACAACTTCTCGGGGCAACCTGTTCCAGTGCCTCACCACCCTCACAGGAAAGAACTTCTTCCTAATACCTAATCTAAGTCTCCCCTCTTCCAATTTAAAACCATTACCCCTTATCCTGTCACTAGACTTCCTGACAAAGACTCCCTCCCCAGCTCTCCATTGCATTGTTACATGAACCATAACATTAGAAGTAGGTAAGGAGCTTCTTAGAGTGGAAAAAAAATAGTTAAGATTGTTGCACACTAATTGTTTAATGTGAAAATTTAGTAGTTTGTACAATATTAGAATCATACAAATATGTTAATGCTGAAACAATAATTCTACCTACCCAGGTAGTGGACTAACTGCACCCACAGATGCAACATTCAGGTTATAATCATATATATATAATGGTTAGAGTTGGAAGGGACCTTAAAGATCATCAAGTTCCAACCCCCCTGCCATGGGCAGGGACACCTCCCACCAGAGCAGGATGCTCAAAGCCCCATCCAGCCTGACCTTAAACACTTCCAGGGATGGGGCATCCATCTCCCACAGCCTTAGCTCTTACATTATCAGTTGGCTAAAATGACTTTTAATCAGGCATTTTCTGTGAGTTAATGACTGTAACTTGGGTTAAAATCCCTTGGATTCATTTCAGGTTCTCAACCCTGGCCAGTCATTAATTGGTCCAAAATGCCCCTTCCACCAGGCAAGGTTTAAGCTAATGCACCAACCTTTATTGTGCAAGGATAGTAAAAGAAAGAAAACTAAAAGAAAACCTGTCTGCTATGAGACACTCACATGCTAATTCTATCACCCAGGCTAGTAACTCAGTGGGAAGCAGTGGGCACTGAGTACATCCCGCATCTTAAATACTCCAAACGGAACAGAAATTACATGGAAAAATACTTGTTTCCAGAAATACTCAAGATTAAGTTAAGTTCAATAAAACTGCCTAAGAAAAATCAAACAGTAAGAAAGCAGCAAAGGAATCGTTACTATGGATTAAACCACAAGAGCTAAAATGAGAACACAAAAACTTCAATAAGAAACTAACTTCTAAATGGGAGAAAATAACTGAACAGTACTTTCTCCTCTAAAGAAACAGAGGTTATTCTTTGCAAGTAGTGTTTGTAAAGCCATCTGAAAATCAAATATACCCCAACTGCTTGCTGGGTTATTCTGCATGTAGTCCAAGATACAACATTTCTCAAGGCAAGAAGGGGATGGATAAACTTTACTTTTAGCAACAGTCTTAGAAATGATAAATTTACCAACCATTTAAAACATGCAGTGCCCCTGATATAAAAACATCTACTAAGAAACACACTAGAAAAAATGAACCACATATCTATTAAGTGTTTTAAAGTATAAGAGGAATAGGTCCCCACAATCTCTCTGTTTGAAAAAACATAAAATTAAAAACTTGGTTCACTTCTTGAAGCTGTTAGTACAACTCAGGAAGTTTAAATGGAGATGTGTGATTGCAAAGAAAGTCTCAGAAAAGAAGAGATTTAGGCTGAATGAACTCATCTTTGATTCCCTAGTCTTAGGCTATAGCATAAAGAGTTTTACAATTATTATGAAAATGAAAACATACCACAGTAATCAAATAAAAATATATTCTTACAAATGACTCTAGACCAATTTACAGTTTTTGAAGATTTGAAAACAGAGGAAGGGAGGGACGAAAACAAAAAATCAAAAAAATACCTGTGGTTTTCTTCATGATGCTGTAGAACACTCCACCCTGCTGAAACAACTGGGGAAGCCCCTTTGCGTAAGACCAAACATCTTCTCCTGTAAACATCAAACACAATCATTAAACACTTATATTTTAACATTATACACAATGGCTGAAAATGTAAATTCTTGAATTAAAAGCTGGATCCCCACTCACTTCTACCCTATTTCAATTTTTAATGTAAATGTACAGAACAGGAGCCCAGGCCATTGAGAAACTTTCAGTCTGCAGTCAAATATCCTACGTATTCTAGAACAAAGGTTCCCAAATTCGATTTGATTCAAGCTGCAGCTCCTGGTTCTTTGCCAGGCCTTACATACAGATCTCCATTCCCCTCCTACCCATCCTTTCTAAGTAAAACTAGGAAATGACTAACACACATATATCCTCACACATTAAAACCTCAAGTCTATAACCCTAACATCTTCTAAAATAATAATAATAATAATAATAACAATAACAATAATATCTAGATCTTGATTTGACAGCTGCCTTTATGCTGTAGCTGAGATGCAAACCTCTGCACAGGCAGCTGCTGAGGAGCTGTGCCTGCACCTTGCTTTTCTGGAGAATTACAAACAAAATACCAGCTGCCAGGCCCCGGCTGTCCTTGGGTAACTGGCATTTTTCAAAGATGCCAAAATGGGCATTGAAATGTGACAACTCTAAATGCCACCCAGAGGGAAAAATAACCTAGACCATGTAAGGAAAGGAATAGAAAGAAGAGAAAAACTGGGTTATGATGACAGAGTATCAGTGGCCTGACACCACCTGCTGAATCAGTTCAGAGCTGCATTTTTACCTAAACCCTTCTCCTAATTTTGCTAATCGGTCACCTGCTTCAGGGAAGGGACAATTGATGTAGCTGTCAAAGCAGCACGAACAAAAAGTGCCAATAAATTACAGTCTCCTGAGGCAGAATGATGAATATTCCAATCCTCAGAATCAGAATACTCAGAAAAAAATGTTTTTTTCCCTACCTTATAACAAACATTCAGAGAACATACTGAGATACTTTAAATAGAAATTGCAACCTTCTTTAGGCAACAAAATCTCAATAACCACGTCTCTCAATTTCCTAGTCAAATTGGAGAATGTAAATCATCACAGAATGATCTGGGGTTGGAAGGGACCTCTGGAGATCAACTAGTCCAACCCCCTGCCAGAGCAGGGTCACCCAGAGCAGGTCCCACAGGAACGTGTCCAGGTGGGTTTGGAATGTCTCCAGAGATGGAGACTCCCCCACCTCTCTGGGCAGCCTGTTCCAGGGCTCTGCCACCCTCACAGTGAAGAAGTTCCTCCTCATGTTTAGATGGAACTTCTTATGTTTAAGTTTGTGCCCTTTACCTCTTGTCTTGTCACTGGGCACCACTGAAAAAAGACTGGCCCCATCCTCCTGACACCCACCCCTGAAGCAAAGATAACTAAATCAACTAAAGTTAACTGGATGTGCTTACTGCTACAGACAGTTGTAGCGTGTGCATCTTCAGCATTTTTGAAGTCTTTATGTCTTTAAAGACACTTCAGAGACAGAAGACCTACATAATCTGATTCATTTTAAATGCATTCCCTTTAACCATAGATGCTCCAGTTCACTGCATTCATTTGCACATCAAGCTCGTAGATTTGGCCTTCAATTTCTAGCAAGAAATTCCAGGTAAAACCAACCACTTGTCTTTCCTATTTTCCATGATCTACAGAAGAAGGAGGTCTTGTTTGACTTTATCCTGGTAACTCCTCTCTGCTGACTTGCTAATAAATTTGAAGCTCCTCTCCAGCTCTCAGTGACACAGTAATAAAAATTTAAATAAAATAATCTAAAATCTTTTCCTCCCCACTATTGCCACCGTTTTCCCTCATCTTCAGACAGCTGCATGGAGGAAGGACGATTGCTGCTGATACCAAAAACAAGAGGGAGAGAATGTTATTTCAAAAGGTGTTCATTGCTACCCTCTTCCTTTTTAGATTTTGAAACACACGTTCCTGTACACAACAGCTCCAGAGCATTTCTGCTGTGGCTCTTCATTTTCCCCCAAACAGCAGCCAGCTGAAGTCTTCCTGGTGGTTTAAACGCTGCCCACAGGAATCAGAATAGCCCCTGCACTGATAAGGAACACAATATAGTCGTCAGTCTAACGACGCTGGAGGAGCCTGCAGACACAGAGTCATAGAACTGTCTAGGTTGGGAGGGACCTTTAAGATCATGCAATCATACTAAGGACTCCTTTACTACTGCATCCAGCAATCCATTCTTATCTGACAGGCTCCCTTCCCTTCCACAAGGAAGCCAAAGTCCAATTTTACACCTTCTCCAAGGAACGATTTCCTCTTTGCTCTGGGCATGATTTTTCAAGCCTCACCCCAGAGAAGCATCGCTGTTTAGATAAGCCTTTTATGCAACACTAACAAGGACTATGGGCAAAAAAGTATGGAGAGCAGGGCTCACAAAACAAAAGCATCAGCCACTGAAAGAAATACAAAATAACTGTGCTGTTTTGATAAAGAGATCTCAGATTGGAACACCAAAAAACCCCCACAATTACAACTGGACTTTCCCAGATCAGAGGAAGTAGTGATTAGACTAAACCACTTTCGAGGTTTGAACATTTTTGTTGCTTGTTGGGCTTTACTGGTTGTTTTGGGTTTGTTTTCCGTGGGACTGAACTGTTTGTAGGTCACAAGTTAACTTGGGTGATGGTTGAGCTAGACTAAAAACACCCTCAAGACACCACATGATTACAGGTTGCCCAGAGAAGCTGTGGCTGCCCCATCCCTGGAGGGGTTCAAGGCCAGGCTGGATGGGGCTTGGAGCAACCCGGGCTGGTGGGAGGTGTCCCTGCCCAGGGCAGGGGTTTGGAACTTGATGATCCAACCCAAACCATGCTATGCTGACATTCCCTGGTGGTTCCCACAGGTAAGAGGGAACTCCAGCTGGCTTAAAAACCAAGCTGTTTAAATCCAAGCAAATCCTGGCATCAATGCATACATTTAATTTAAACCTGGCTACTTTGAATTCTTGTGCCCTGACAAATTCATCAATGCAAAGCACACCGATCAAAACAGATTCATATTTGGCTGGCATGTATCCAGAGTGCTTGTGCATGGCTGTACATAAAATCAATTTTAAAACACAACAGTTTAACTATGTTAATGTAAAATTAAAATTCCCTTCCTGATTTCCTTATAGAAATCTGTATCTTGAGCTAAACCAAAAATTAGGGGAGAACATATATTATGCATGATTTTTTTTGTAAAGCTAAGTAGCCCAGAAATTAAAGCATGCAATTTCCCAAGGCTTCTTTTTAAGTTACATACATAAAAATTAAAGAACGTGGGTCTAAATTTTTAATAAGTTCACTGAAACCAGAAAAGAAGAATTCTAGTAACTGAAATATGAAAGAAGGATCAAATCAGCCTACAGGAGACCCGGTATAAAAGAAAAGCTTTTAAACATTCTGAATGAATAATTAGAGATCATAGAATGGTCAGAGTTGGAAGGGACCTTAAAGACCATCAAGTTCCAACCCCCCTGCCATGGGCAGGGACACCTCTCCCTAGAGCAGGTTGCTCCAAGCCCCATCCAGCCTGGCCTTAAACCCTTCCAGGGATGGGGCATGATGTTTGAAGATACATTTATTATGTGCAGCAGGGAGGGGGGAAGGCAAAGCCTGCCTGGCCCAAGGAGCTATTCCAACAGCAATTCCTCTCTAACCTGACCCCAACAGGCAACTGCTTTTAGAAGAACAAAGTTACAGAAAGGTCCCGTAGGAGAAGCTGCCTCTCAGAACTCTGCAGGGTGGGTTTTGAGCCCTACAGAAACACCTCTGAGAAACGCTTGAGGCCTCTTGTCCCAGAAAGGCTGAACCTGAAGGAACTCCCACTCCAACACTCTTAAGAAAGTGCAAGTGCCTCATTGAAAAAAAAAAAATACATAAATCACAATAGTCAACTATCTAGATTATTTTTTTCACAAGTATCTTTGAAGGAAAATGAAGTCCTGATGAGTAAAGTGATTATATAAAAATAGCACCTTATTCAGTAGCTGCATAAATTGTTCTAACTGGCTGGTTTACCATTTGCTGACGTTTTTATTTCTATTAGTAATGCAAAATGAATGCAGTCAGAGAAGGGCGAGGTAAATTCTATTCTCACCTGTGCTTTGAAAGCAAAGTCTAACAGTAATGAGAGTCCAAGACAAAAATTGACTCTTGGATAGAAGATCAGCTCCCAGTTTATAGATAAATACTTGGAAAAAAATGAGACACCTTAATGCTGAAGTCACTGAGATACAAAAACCCACAAAACTCTGAGGTGCTGTAAAAGTAAGCCAATAACTACATTTTCAGGAATATTTCCTGAAAACAGGAAAGGACTCTTTTAAGCTTCATTTCAAAATTAAGATAGCTTTTAAACCTAACCTCACCTATTCCTGCACTTTGGAACTGAGGTGTAACTGTCAGCATGAGAAGGTGGGCAGTGATTCAGCAGCCTGCCTTGCGAGAGACACACGGGAGTAAACAATTAAGCTTGGAAAAGAATCAAAGTTCTGCTTGATGAACTTCTGACACACCACTCTGATTATGTAATGGTTTCGTTTCTAAAGCATCACATGCTTTAGCCACACCAAATCCCTCCAGCAAAAGAGAAGGCTCCCACAAAAAAAAACAACAACAAAAAACCCCAACAAAACCCAACCCTATAAACATTACTATTCAACTGGTTCATAGAGCTAAATGTAGGATAATTACTGTTCTACTCACTGCCAGGAAGCAGCACGAACTGTGAAACCCGATGAGGAAAGCACACAAACAAAGGTCCAAGTCTCCCGAGTCCAAATATGAAAATCAAAACCACAGGCACCTGATAAAAATCCTTTCATCTGAGATTATGAAGAGTTAGTCAGACTTATATGACGGGTGATTTATAAGCATAGCTTTGCAACCCTATGTCTACATTTGGGATTCAGGCTTGTCTTTAGCTGCTTCTAGTTTCTTCTCTGCTGGCATTCTGAAATAACGCTTTTCACAGCTCTTTAAAAAGTGCGGATCTTCACTTAAAATTAGCAGATTAGCTAAATGAGCCAGTGTTGTGTTAATTCTCTTCCACCAACACAACTCCCTGTGGGGCCAAATGCCAAGACTCTCTCCTACTACAAAGGTGACAATTTGGTCCTCAGGCTTCCAAGGAGCAGATGCTCAGCATCCCCTTCTCACCTCTGTTCTGTGTTCACTTCCCAAAACCTGAGGGATGCGTAGGGGAAAATAAAAAAAGAGAGAGCATGTGGCTCACACACACACACATCAGAGAGACAGGAAAAACAAATCAAGAGACAGGCAGACGAAGAAACGCCACAACTTCAAACCCGCAATTTTTAAAAGAGGATCTTATAGTAAAGAAAGAACAAATATCTTGTATATACGTTTCTAAAAGTCACAGTACTCACCATACCACAACAGCAGGTTAAATGCTCTTCCTATAGAGGCATAAAGGAACTAACCTTCTCCATGGTTACAGAAAAGAGGAGGGGGGAAAGATATGTATAGAATGGTTAGAGTTGGAAGGGACCTTAAAGATCATCAAGTTCCAACCCCCCTGCCATGGGCAGGGACACCTCTCCCTAGAGCAGGTTGCTCCAAGCCCCATCCAACCTGGCCTTAAACACTCCCAGGGATGGGGCATCAACAGCTTCCCTGGGCAACCTGTTCCAGTGCCTCACCACTCTCACAGGAAAGAACTTCTTCCTAATATCTCATCTAAATCTCCCCTCTTCCAATTTCAAACCATTACCCCTCGTCCTGTCACTCCACTTCCTGACAAAGAGTCCCTCCCCAGCTCTCCTGTAGGCTCCCTCCAATGTAACTAGTTTGTAAAACGTCACCTTCTACTTAAAAACACAATTTTAAAGTATAACCTGAAGCCAGCCTTACCCATTAACGTTGCCAGAAGACAGAGAGAATACATCTCCTTGTCAACTTGCTCCTGCAGCTCCTTCGATGAGATTTTACTCGTCACAGCAACGTCTTCATGCTTCCCGGTGCGGGCAGAGTGTGCTGAGGCAGGCTGCCTGCCTTCCTCCTTACCTTTCAGGATCTCTATGGCAATCCTGTCACCGTGCTGCAAAGGAACGGGCTCGTTTTCCATCCCTTCTTTGGGAGGCAGAAGCTCTTTAGGAGGAAAGCCATAGCGAATGCATTGCAAATAGGGAGGAATATCAAATTCCCTCGCTATGCTCTCCTGTAGCTCCAGGAAGGTGGTAGTGCACTTCAGGGTCAGCATCGACTGCCTCCCATCATTTGTGGTTATTCGGATTTTCTTTTCTTTTGTAGATGTTGGAGAATAGGGGGTTTTTGTTGGTGTAGCAGGTGCAGACGATGGCCCCTCACGAACAGCCCCAGGAGAAGCAGTCCTAGGTTGCCCTTTATGCTCTTGTTTCAGTTTTTCACTTTTCCTCTTTTGCATCACAGAAGCCTGGTCTGCGATGTTCTGCTGAATAGTTCTTTCAGCTTTGCTCATATTCAGCTCCTCCTTGTGCAAAGTTTTCGTCTTCTGTCCAGTCAAAATAATTTTGGTGGGAAGTTGCGACTCCAACTCTTGTCCTGGCTGTACATCCTCAGCTCTCTGGGCGTGAGCACCATCGATATTTACAGGGGTATAATCATCAGGGTTCTTTTTGGCAGTTTGATGCAATATTGTGTTGACAACTTTCTGAACGAGTATCTCGCTCCCAAATTCACCGGGGAAGTGCTTGGTGACCAGTTTCATGGCGACATCGTACACGTTGCTGTTCAGAGACGTGTCACTTTCATACTGGAACCAGTAGACTGTCTCTCTCACCACTCTTCCACCCCACTCTAGAGTAATAGGAAAAGCTTCAGGGAGATTATCATATTCTTTACCTTCCCAGTAGTGCTTGAACCCACAGCCACATTTGCCACCCGTAGACCTGGTATTAGTTCTGTCTCCATCCAAGTAGGAAACAGACCCATCTTCTCTGACGCGACGCACCAGGTTACCGTGACACCAGTTACAAGCAGTCAAACTACTCAGGTTGTAGTCTGGTACCAGCACATCCTTTGAGGGGTTGTAAGAACAGACCAAACTGTTGAGGGGGAAACTGTAATTTTTATCAGGCCTCAGTTGGCCGTGGGTACTTTTGGCCAGGTTGTAGAGCTTCCCCCCAGGAGCCAGCCACTCCGGAGGAACGTGATGCTCGGAAAGAGCCCCGCAGATGAGGCACCTGTGAAGGCGGTTGTCCATCACTGCTTTTTTGGCAGCTGCAGTGACTTCTTCAGGCTGGACCCCTATTACACCAGTCCTTCTGTAGAAATATTGATGTACATCAGCCACGAGACTGGGATGGATACCGTGTTTACTCATGAAAACCTCCTCCATGGCAGCAACGAGCCTCATCAAGTACTTATCCTGCAAACTTCGGTCTCCTCCGATAACACAACCACCGTCCTCCTCTAACTTGATGTACTTTTTGATGAGGTCTTGAGGAACTCCCCAGGCTTTAGGAAGTAGCTTCCTAGGCAGCTTAGGTAAAGCAGCACCTTTGATTCCGACCAGAGGAATATAATGGTTACGTCCTGAGCTACTCCACGCGATGCAGATGGGTTTGTTCAACATGCCATCTTTTCCCATGCACTTTTCTAGGGGTACCAGACCAGGGAGGAACGTTGCTGAATAATCTCCAGAGCTTCTCATTCCGCTTAATGAGTCTAACAGGATGATAGGCCGGTGAAGCACGTTGGCCAGACCAAAGATGTGGATATTCCTAAGGCCCATCGGCACACCTTCTGGAGGAACAAACAAAGGATCACATTCATTGATAATGTCCTCCCACTCTGCTGCATCAATAAAGTCATGGAAAAGCGCCTTGTAGTGACTCAGATTCTCCTCAAAATGCTTCTTGAGGTTCTCTCGCAGAGCATGCCAGAACAGTTCCCTGCCAACGAGGGCCCGCGAGACTGCATGGACGAGGCAGTGGCCATCTCCATCCACGTGGACGGGAATGAGGCACTCCTGACTGTTGTTGGCCTTCTTGATGTCTTCCAAGGTGTCGTGCAGGTAGATGAGGCTGCCGGAGCGATCCTTTCCATATCCGATGGTTTCGACGTGCTCTGGCTCGATGAGGAAGGCGCGGTCACCCAAGAGGGAGCAGTCAAAGATGTCTCCCTGGTTCATCTCCGTCAGGAGCTTGGCTTTCCCGGTTTGCTTATCCATACCGTAGCGGGCCAGGATGGGGGCCAGGAGTTTGCAGTGGTAGTTGGAGAGGCCCATGACTTTGACCAGCTCGGTGTTCCTGCGCGGCGGGCCGGCCCCGCTGACTCCCAGCAGGGCGTTCCTCAGCAGGTTGTGCAGCACCAGGTCGGGGTCGGTCACCTCCTCCACGGCCAGCAGCTGCCGTTGATCGTGGCGCTGCCCGCAGTCCGTACACTCGATGCTGCCGCTGCTCTGCGGCCCGTGGGCCGGGAAGAACAGCCTGGCCTGGCATTTGGGGTCGGGGCAGGTACCGGAGAAGATGCGGCGGTCCCGTTTCTTACCGGCGGCCGGTGGCGGCGGCTGCGACTGCTGCTGAGGCGATGGTGGAGGAGGCGGCGGCGGCTGTTGCTGCGGCTGAGACATCGCTCCGCTCCCCTCGGCCTTCACCCCTCCGCCCTCACAGGCTCATCCCCAGCGCCCCGGCCCAACCGCCCATCCACCCAGCGGCCTCCCGAAGGGCCGGGGCCGCTCCTCGCCCCCTCCGCCGCCCCTTCTTCCCCGCCGCCGCTCCTCAGCCTCTCCGCCGCCTCAGCCGTTGCCCGCAACGCAACGGCCCCCTCGCACTTCCCCGCTGAGGGCGCAGGCGCGGCGCCGCGGGGGGTGGTCGGGAGTTGTAGTCCTCCCCGCCGCAGCCGCCGGCCTAGGAAGGGAGCGACATGGGGAAGGAAAACTACAAGGACCGTCATGCCGAGCGAGCGGAGGGGAGGGGAGAGGC
>VXBW01003048.1:132512-147295 GCA_013400375.1 Thinocorus orbignyianus
GGGCCGGCCCCCAGAGGCTGATGGGAAATGTAGTTTCTGGCGGGTGGGCCGCGGAAGAGGGGGAGCTGGCCGGGAGGCAGCGCAGCGCCTGTTGCGCTTCCTCTTCCAGGGCGCTGGGAGAGGGCTGGGTGCTGGGTTTAAGGGGACACCCTCTCTATATGTATATTCCTCTTAAATGTCCCCCACAATGGAGCAAGGCTCCCTCCCTCTGGGCTGGCTTGAGCTGCCTGGAGCTGAGAGGGCTCCATGGTGGGGACTTGTCCCCCAGTTTAGGCCTTGTCCCCTGGCTTAGGCCTCATGGCGCTGCCTGGGAGAGACCCAACAGGTTGCCACCACCGCCCAGGGGCCTGACAGGAAAGGGCACGGAGGCCACACAGGGCCCAAGATGTCAGCCAGGCCACAGCCTGCACCTCAGGGAGGGCCGGGGAGAACCCCGGGGGTGAACCCTGGTGGCTTCCTGGACATGGCCACGAAGATGATCAGGGGGCTGGAGCACCTCTGCTATGAAGACAGGCTGAGGGAGCTGGTGTTGTTCAGCATGGAGAGGAGAAGGCTCCATGGAGACCTGATAGCAGCCTTCCAGTACCTGAAGGTGCCTACAGGAAGGCTGGGGAGGGTCTGTTCACAAAGGCCTGCAGTGACAGGACGAGGGACAATGGCTTTAAGTAGGAGAAGAGCAGATTTAGATTGGATATTAGGAGCAAGTTCTTTACTCCAAGGGTGGTGGAACACTGGGACAGGTTGCCCAGGGAGGTTGTTGAGGCCCCTTCCCTGGAGATATTCCAGGTGAGGCTGGATGAGGCCTTGGGCAACCTGGACTAGTTGGGGACGTCCCTGCGACTGCGGGGAGGTTGGACTAGATGTACCTTTGGAGGTCCCTTCCAGCCTGGGTGATTCTATGATCATAGAATGGTTAGAGTTGGAAGGGACCTTAAAGATCATCCAGTTCCAACCCCCCCGCCCTGGGCAGGGACACCTCTTCCTAGAGAAGGTTGCTCAAAGCCCCATCCAACCTGGCCTTAAACACTTCCAGGGATGATTCTATGGAGGCTTTCCAACAGCAGCAGCATGTCCTCCCAGGCCACAATCCCATGGGCAGGCAAGCTCTGGCTCCCAAGGAGCCACCAGAGCCGTGGCCAACACTGGGCTATGCCTGCTCTTTGAGCTCCCCAGGCTTTCTGGAGCTCCATACAGCCTTGGTGGGGTTTTTCTTTCCCAGCAGCTACGCTAGGCTGCTTCTCTGGGCAGTGAGCTATCTATGAGGAGGTGTTCCCTGGCTGCTGGCTGCTGATAGCGCCGGAACAAGGCACGAGGAGACGCGAGAGCAAGTTGTTAAAACACAAGTGATCCCTCCTGCTGGTGCTACATAAGGAGATAATGAGGGAACGGAGCTGGCACTTACGTTATCTCCAGTGGCCATCTGAAATGATACTTCACCAAAATGAAAAGGAATAATGTTCACAACTTACCGAGCTAATTACGGCAGGCTGGCAGCGTGTGGAGAGCTCAAGGAGGGTTACTGTCAGCAGGCAGGGTTTTTTAAGGTCTTTGGAAGCCATTCCAGACAGAGATTTATCTTTTAGTAAAGGAAAAGAAAAGCTGATCTACTCAAGGGCAAGGTGGGACCTCACTGGGTATTGCTGAGTGACCCAGAGTCACCCAGCCCAACAAATAAAAGGGCAAAACCAACCACTTTCTCCCTCCTCCGTCATCCCAATGCCACCTGGCCTTTACATCCCGAGGCCTTAACTATTCTATAGTCACCCAAAGAATTGAAAATTAGAATCAAAATCACAGAGAATGCATTGTGCTTGTACTTCCCAGTACAAAGAGCGTGTTTCATTTTCGTTAATTCATGACAAGTCATTCATGCGGCTGACATTTAAATGGTAAAAATTCAGATGATTAATACATCCTGAAAAAAAAAAAAAAAAAAGAAATAAATTCTACCCTTACATTCAATANGTTTCTGTGCTTGATCACAGGCTTAAGGGGAAAAAAATGTCTCCAGGCCTGGCCCTGTGACAGGCTGAGCACTGCCACCTTCCAGTGACGGCAGCGGAGCTGTGCATGCTCATTGCCTCTCACTTCCAGTGATTTGTCAAGAATAGAAATCCACTGTGTGTGTAAATGTGTGCATTCCACAGCACAATCTTTTTCTCTAACCTTTCAAAGCCTGGGATGGGTTTGAAGAGGAAAAAAGGTGAAAATTACCAGACAGATTTTTCATTCTTGCCTGCTACTATGTGTCTGATGGTCAGGAAGCAGCATCACCAGCTCCATAACTCTGCCAGCACGCCTTCTGCTTGGGGAAAAATCAGTGGTCTCTGCCCATTCATTCACAGAATCACAGAATTGTTACGGTTGGAAAGGACCTCCAAGATCACCAAGTCCAACCATGCACAAAAACATCACCCACTCCCTACAATCTCGGCCACCAGAGCATGCCCTGAAGTGCCACATCTACGCGTTTCTTAAATACCTCCAGGGATGGTGACTCCACCACCTCCCTGGGCAGGCTGTTCCAGTGCCTGACCACCCTCTCAGTGAAGTTGTTCTTCCTAATTTCTAATCTGAACCTCCCCTGCTGCAACTTCAGACCATTTCCTCTGCTCCTGTCGTTATTCCCTTGGGAGAAGAGGCCAACACCCATTAATTTTCACTGATAAATGATATTCAATAGAGGACTCTATCTTTTGTGGTGACTTGACCCTAATTAACGTGAATTTTTTCGATGAATGACATCTGTGAGTATTCCAGTTCTATGCAGACTTATCACAGTGACTGATTGCCCAAGCAATTTCTGCAACAATCAACTTTCATTATGGAATCTTTGATAAAAATCACAATTCTCTGGCAAAATAATCATGTATGCAAATTAAACGTGTACTTATTTACAAGCTTTATGCACTGTATCTGGCAATTAAGACGAGGAAATTCTGTGTTTTGTCACCGAATACAGGCCATGCAAGTAACTAGCTAAACCTTTAGGAAACCTTAAAGGAAAACTGAGGAAGGACGGTGTCTGCCTCATTAGTAGACACCATGGAAAGTCTAGCAATGAGTCATAGAACCATAGAATGGTTCAGGTTGGAAGGGACTTAAAGATCATCCAGTTCCAACCCCCCTGCCCTGGGCAGGGACACCTCCCACCAGACCAGGTTGCTCCAAGCCCCATCCAGCCTGGCCTTGAACCCCTCCAGGGATGGGGCAGCCACAACTTCTCTGCCCAGCTGGCTCATGTTGAGCTTCTCATCCATGAGCACTCCCAAGTCCTTCTCCTCAGGGCTCCTCTCCAGCCATTCTCTGACCGGCCTGTATTTGTGCCTGGGATTGCCAGCTCCCAGGTACAGGCCCCTGCACTTGGCTTGGTTGAACTTCATGAGGTTTGCCCAAGCTCACCTCACAAGCCTGTCCAGATCCCTCTGGATGGCATAGTCCCACCAGAGATCACAACAATAACCGCTCTATTTTTACGGGCAGTGCAAACAGCGACATCACAGTGGGGTTACTCTCGAATCTACAACATCCTTGAAGGTTACACTGATTACAAAGTTAAATCTGTTTATAATGGGTCAGAAGAGTGACAAGAGGGAAACGACAGGGTATGTCTGAACCCGTGCTGCTTGGCTGATGAGAATCAAGCACTACCAGGCGAAACACCAAGCATTCATTTCGGGCTCAGGATGCAAAATCGAAAATGTTGAGTTTGTTCTTCACCCAGCGCTATTCCCTCTCTTCTTTGTCATTCACCCTCAGGAAATGGGTCATTCCCGGGCGAAAGCAATTATTTCTCAGAGGGACTTGTTTCTTTGGACGGGCAGTGGCAGAAGTTTCCAGCCAAATAGAAGCAAGAGGTTTGTACAGCGTGCCAAAGAGCAGACAGCAATGAACTAGAAGGTGCTCTATTTTGTCAAGACGTCAAAGTTATCATCAGTTTTCAGCTATAACTCGGCGTGCTCTTCGTACCACACATTATAGAGAAAGGATAGCTAAAATCTGGTGTTACCTTCATCAAATCCCTGGCAGAGCTGATCCTGCCCAGCCTCCAAGACAAGCAGTTTTGCCTGGCCTGGCCCTAAAAGCGCTCTGCCTTTCAGCTGGAGGAAGAGGAGAGAGAAAACACAGGCATGAGCTAGAGGGGAGATGGCAATGTCATCACAACCCACAACGAATGCAACTTCTTTCTATTTAGATATGACACCCTCGTGTCTAAAAAGCATGGGTAGACCCCCAACTGGACGTAACTTACAATATCATGAATGCTATTAGTAGTGCCAGTTGTCTACAAGGAGGCAACAACAGTATGTGCTTCACTGCAGAGCAGCTTCAAGTTCCTCTCTTTGTTTCAGGGGTGCCCAGGGACAGGACAAGAGGGAACGGGCCCAAACCAGAACATAGCAAGTTCCATCTAAACATGAGGAGGAACATCTTCACTTTGAGGGTGCCAGAGCCCTGGGAGAGGCTGCCCAGAGAGGTGGGAGAGTCTCCATCTCTGGTGACATTCAAACCCCACCTGGACACGTTCCTGTGCAACCTGCTCTGGGTGGTCCTGCTCTGGCAGGGGGTTGGATTAGGTGGTCTCCAGAGGTCCCTTCCAATCCCAGACCATTCTGTGATTAATTGCTCTTGTTAAACCAATTGTGTACTTGCTTCCAAACTGCTGCTGAACTGTGTGTATTTTGTTGGCCCTTACCGGAGCACTAGCCACCACGCTTACCACAGTATGCCAGAGGGGTGTTGGTCACCACCCTCCATGTGTCCTTGTCATCAGAGGCAGCACAGAGTTCTGGAAGGACAGGAATCACCACTGAGCAGCTTCACTTCAGCTTTCATAAATCTTTTGGTTAATTAATAGTTAGTCAGTGGTGGTTAGGAAAAAACATCTGGCTTATTTTGAGGACCTGGCCTGGTAACTCTTGTCCTGGATGTGTCCAACTGAGTAACTTCCATATCCCTCTTCTACTGCCTTCCAATGATCTCCGGAATGAAAACCTGTTTTCCTTCAGTGCTTTCACAGAATCAGAGCCTGAACTTGCTGCCGTTGCAACAGCTTCTGCATTTCACACCACTAATAGGTGCTCTTTGTTGACATTGGTGTCATTCCTACACACGAGACCAAATCCAGGCTGCTCACAGCATGGGCTGTGTGCCTGAGCAAAATGGAAGCATCTTAGGAAAACAAGATGGAAAGGGAAAGACTGGGCAGAAGTTCTACTGCTAGTTACAACTATCCAGATAACCTGCTCAAAGGCTTTGCTGCTGCAAAATCCATGTTCTTGGCATTGGTTTGGGTACAGCTCTGTCTGGTAAGAGCAGTCCCGTGCAGGGACAATCTTGACATCCAAGACAAGCTGGTCAAAGGGTACACCCCAGGTTGGTTTTTGTAACCTATGCTTTCCTTTTGTTTCTTGGCTCAAAAGCTGGTCCTGAGGCCCTGTCTTCCAAGCAGATTGAATTGATTTCACATGCAGACTCTGCAAAATTAAGGGCCCGCATTTTTCATTCTGAATATCTCTCTCAGAGAGTTGATGCCAGCACGACCAGCAAGCAAAATTGATTCATCAGAACTGTCGGTGTCCAGCAGCTGTCAACAGAAAATCAATCTTTTGGGCAGCAGACCATTAAGAAAGAAGTGAATGTAAGTGTTATTAGCTTAGATGTGTAACCTGATTACATGGAAGTCTCAGTGGCAATTACTGTGAATATTTATCTGCTTTCCATAGGGCTCCGTCAAACAGAAATTGAAGGAATGGTGCAGTCCCATTACTCTGAAAGACAAATGCCTCAAAATAGAATGGGCTGAGCAACTAACACACTCGCTGCCTTATTGATTTATGTGTTCACAGCATTTGCACAGTCACTGATCTCGGCAGCCGATAAAGGTTTTCTTAAATCTATTTGACATTCACATCTATTTAAGTGCCCCAATTTACTCTTAGTGAAATTCTCTCTGCGAATACTCAGTCTAGTAGAGAAGAATGAACAGCCATTTCCAGTACAGGGGAATTCCCAAATTAAGGATGCAGATGGGTGGCAAAGGCAATGCTTTTTTACAGAGAACACATAGCAGTGATGCCTAGCTTGTGATTGTGCTTGAATTTGGAAGTATTGACAGGTTGAGGGCCGGAATTTGTCAGATTTGAAGATGTAGGAGAGAACCTGGTGCACAAATATGAAATGGTGGGAATGGATCGATGGGCTGAAAAAAAAAAAAAAAAAGAAAAACAAAGCAAGCCACCCTGTCCTCAGATTTTCTCCTGAGGGTTTGAACCTAGATGTTATAACAGTTCAAATGTGAATTACATGAACCCTTCAGACTGGTCTGTTGCCCTCTCCTTTAAAAACTGAGCATAATATCCCATCTTCCAAAATGCACAGACATCCTTAGGAGGCTCTTGGGTGCATGAATTTATTGCAGTTCACTAAAACTAACACCCTTCCAGTAAGTGGGACCTTCTACCACGCTTCCTTGCCCTGGGTGTGATTTCTTGGTGTTGAGATAAGTGAAAAGGAGGTTTTTAAAAACAGAAACAGGCCCTTGCTACTGGGAGGAATTCCTCTGAGGAGAAGCTTTTTCTGGAAGCTGATGTAAAATCGTTTGGAGTAACAATGAAGATGTATCATCTATTTAAAAAAAATAATAAAATACTTGCATCTTTTTTGCCTTTGAGAAGTATTTACTTCTAGCCATAAACTCATTAGCTCCTGTCATGGAAAATGTGTGAAGTTTCTTTCAATCGACTCTTGTCTTTCACCAATTTTACTAGAAAAAGAGCAAAAACAGGAAAAAAAAAATCCCTAATTGCCATTCTGATCAGTATTACTCTAATTTCCATAAAACTATGGATGGTATTTATCTCTTTAAGTACGATACCAGCAGTCTGAATCCAAATCGACACACCACGGATCTGTGGGACAGCATCAAAGCCTTCTCCTGAGCTGTTCTGCTGCGTTCGGGTCTGGCAGTAGGTGTCAGCAGAAGCCAACCAAGGGAACCTTCCCACTCATCCCAGGGACTGCCAGGCTGCAGGGGTGATGATCAGTGCTCCAAGGCACAGCTACTTTGCCACTCTGCTGCCTTTTACCTGACTAATGAGGTAAAGAAAAACTCAAGAGTCCCACTGCTGAACATCCTGGATGACTGTAAACGACTGAGCAAATAAGCAGGACAAGCGTGGTAGGGCAATCCACGAGACACATGTTGCTGTGGAAGAACATCGCGTGCTGAATAATGATGGGAAACCATGATTTGCATATTGAGAAGATGAGTGCCTCTTCTGAGATCCAGAACTCATCAGGAGATCTGTTCAAACCAAACTGAAGGGAAGAGAAAGCAGAGGAAAGATCTGCTGTGGTATGACTTTACTATAGAGTACTGCATAAGGAAAATTCAGGGGATATAATTTTAAGGGGAGGATTTCAAATAAAATCATACTAAAGTCCTTCATTAACTGGAGAGGGACTTTTTACAAGGGCACGTAGTGATAGGACAGCCTCTGGCAGGGTGGGAAACCCCAGCTCTGCAGACAGGGATCCCCAGCAGGGCCTCTTCCTTGTTGCACCACAGCAGAGCCCTGGAAGGTGGCCTCAGGCAGGTGTTTTTACTACACTTGTCTGAATAAGATGGAGAAGAAACTGGAGGATACGTAACTGCACCCAAAAATCTTGCCTTTCAAGTCTAGGTGCAGGAGAGACAGTGAAGAGTTTCCCCAAATAACTCTTTAGGAAAAGGTAGGATCTGAAAATACCCTGAAGTGGAGAAGATGGCATTTTAACCACTGCTTTCATACGGGTTTAGGTTTTATCTAATCCCCACTTTAAATATTGAGCCCAGTCACTTCCTAGGACTCTGGACACTTCCGAAACAGACCTTTTGTGAGCAGCTATCTCCTATCATGTGTGCAAAAGGATTTCTCCTAACTCCCAGCAGTTCCCGCCAGCAAAGAAGCTTCCTCAGATGCAGGTGGCTACTGGTGTTTGAAATCCGCTGTACTGAGAGGAGATCCATGTATCATTGGCTGGCACATCTGGGACACTCGCTCTGTTCTTCCTGCTGCAAGAGTCAGTTACAAAACAGGTGCTTCTAGAATGGAGTTACAGCACATTGCACACTCCCCAGGACTGAAAATTTTAGCATTTTAGCAACAGGGGTATCTCTATTTCCCTCGCCCAGCTCAGTTACCTGTCCGTTGTAGGCCCGTTGTATTTCACTGCAGTTATTTCTGTGTGTAAGTTTAAAGAGGAGTAACTCAAAGTCTTTCCCATCCTGCCCTACAGAAGAGATCACATCAGTTTCCTTAATCTAGTTTCGTCTGTGTTGTGTTAATAGTGCAGGAAAGTTCATAGAACAGAAGAGAGCAAAGACAAGAAAGCAGAGTAACCAAACAAAAATGTCATTTCAGTGTTAAAGGTGTCCTCTCGCTACCAGCAGGGCTGGAAAGAGTGCCTGTGTTAATGAAGAGTGAGCATTATGCAACAACACTTCCCATTTGCACAGATATAAAGAAGACTTCATGTATATAAACTTTATTAACCCCTCAACTTCCCTTAGAAATGGGTAACAGCTGCCTTAGGCCCTTCTGCTCTTGCCCACTCAAAAGGCTTATTCAGTTATTTTAAAGTCTTTCCACCCCAACTCCTATATTAAGACAAATAAGAACACCTCCATGAATTTGTGGTAGGTTTTGAGATTCTATTTCTGGGAAAGTCGTTGCTTCATCTTTAGTATTTCCTGATTACTCATGGGAAACATCTGAGGCAGGGACTTTCTTGTTCCCCAAAACAGCAACCACAGCTGGAATGAAAAGGAAGAAGAGAAAAGAAACAAAAAACTCACTTCATTTAGTAAATCTAATGGGGTGTTTTCTTACACTGAAACTTTGGAAAGTTAATTCAATTTCAATTTCTTGGAGACTTTCATTGTTATATCATACGATGTATCTTTTTTCTGTACCCCTATGATTCAGTCCCAATTCCCTTTTATAAAACCATTTTAAGAAGCAAAGGTAGACTTAGGGCTTAATTAGGGCCTCTGACTTACATCTGCTCGATTATTACATGTTGCAGTAAGGTTGCTACACCTCCTCTCCTGTTTTCTTTGCTGTAAGCTTAGGTTTACTGTTCAGAGGCATCAGGATTAAATAATTACGTAGCACCTTGTAATACGTGCTGTATTGCCTTTTGTCTCTTGTTTTTTGGATTTTTTTTTGTAGAGAAATAACTTCTAATTCTTGGCTGGATGTTTGAGAACTGTCATTTGATATATCGAAGACAAATAGTTTTATTGTTTTTTAAAGAGATTTATTGCAGATTTAAAGAATATAGAATCATAGAATGGTTAGAGTTGGAAGGGACCTCAAAGATCATCCAGTTCCAACCCCCCTGCCCTGGGCAGGGACACCTCCCACCAGACCAGGTTGCTCCAAGCCCCATCCAGCCTGGCCTTGAACCCCTCCAGGGATGGGGCAGCCACAGCTTCTCTGGGCAACCTGTTCCAGTGTCTCACCACCCTCACAGCAAAGAATTTCTTCCTGAGATCTCATCTAAATCTCCCCTCTTCCAATTTCAAACCATTACCCCTCGTCCTGTCACTAGACTTCCTGACAAAGAGTCCCTCTCCAGCTCTCCTGGAACTCCCTTCAGATACGGGCAGGCTGTTACAAGGTCTCCCAAGAACCTTCTCTTCTCCAGGCTGAACAGCCCCAGCTCTCTCAGCCTGTCCTCACAGCAGAGGTGCTCCATCCCTCTGATCATCTTCATGGCCCTCCACTGGACCTGTTCCAACAGGTCCATGTCCTTCCTGTGTTAAGGACTCCAGAGATGGACACAGGACTCCAGGTGGGGCCTCACGAGCGAGTGTACTGTCTTTCTTTATTGTAGTTAATTCTGCTCACAGAGGTTGACTGTCAGATGCTGTAGCCTACATGACTGGTGGTTCCTGTGACAAATAGGAGCAGGGATCCTGAATGCAAAAAAACGTATGGACCTTACAGTCTACCCAGTAACAAAAATTGAAGGACAGTGACCATTCTGGTCTAATTAACCTTGGACTTTACAGAGAAGGTACTTAAAGATTTAACAGTAATGTGATATGCCACAACAGTTGAGTAAGAGGATATGATAAAAGAATACCAAATTTACTTTTTGGAGGAGGGAGAGAAACTGAAATGTGTTTACTAGCTACCCAGATGGAGGAACCCCTGTTTAATTGCTTACTTCTCAGCATTTCAGGAAATGAACTGTATTTACTGCGTTGAAAGCTGTTTACAGTTACAGTGTTTATGTGTCCTGAAATAACACCCACAAACTTTCTGGTACCTTCTTCCTACTCAGCTCACCAGTATTCACCTTATTTCGGGATTAGACTGCTAATGACCATTATTTAATCACAGCCAAGACCTGGAAAGATGTCTCTGCACTCTGGAGGTGGGCACCTCACCTGAGTATCTGCTTGAGGTGGAACCGAGTTCTGCAGAACCTGGTCTAGATTTACTTATGACGCTGACGAGCACAAACTGAAGTACAAAAGTCAAAGCATCCAATGGATGAAGGATATGAAAGGAAATTAAATATAACTCGGAAATATAACCAAGTGAAACCAGTTCAAAACGATGAGAAGGGTAACCTCTACTCTCCTCAACCCGTCGTGGTGCGGGTGTTGATGGGAAAGCCAAATGGCAATGCTTTGGAGAAGATTTTTCCTTAAGATAGGGATCCCCAGGTATGATTTGGCAACCAATTCCCAGGAGTTTGATACGGCATTTGAGTTTCTTTTTATTTAACATTTGTACTGAACTTTCATCTTAATTGCTGTAGTCCATGTTTCAAACGTTCAGTAAAACATGTCAGTGTTATACTACCTCACTGGAGGAAAGTCAGTTCAATACCTATACCTTGGCAAGATCTCTGCTAAGAAATATGAATATTTAGCTAATCCCCCGAAGACAAACTTTATCATTCCTTCAGGAACTTGCTCTGAAAAAAATGGCCATTTGTGTGCCTCAAGATGGGAAACACTTCATGAAGATGGGTGCAGGGGCAGATGAGTGCCATGTCAAAACAAGCCTTTCCTGGGATACGTAATCTTTGATGGACGTGGCTGTGGGGGATGTGACTAGCCTGAGCGTGTACGGTCAGGTCTGCCGAACAGACAATCCTCAGTGAAACACCACCTTGTATAACATTCTACTTTAAAACTTTCTAAACTTCTTTTATCCAGCTTGTCCTCCGTCTCTTTCTTTTCTCCCTGCTTTAGTTTATGGCCCGTCCCGCTAGAAACCTCACTACCAGTCACCTAACGACCCTCTGTCCTTACAATTGTCCCTTCCGAAGTTCAGCCTGCACAATTACAAGGCTTCTTGAGGTGGGAGGAGGCAGCAGTAGGATGAAGACAGGCAGACTTACTATGGGGAAAGAAGCACAGAAGGAAGAAAGGTGGAGACACGCAGATAGGTGAAGTGAGAAAGAGAAGGAGAGAAGGTAGAGCAAGCAGGCAGCAGTCATGGTGACCTCCCAAAAGGTGTTTCCCCCACTTTGTTGGATCTCTCACGCTGTGATGGAGAATCTGTCATAGAATCATAGAATCACTGAATGGTTTGGGTTAGAAGGGACCTTAAAGATCATGGAGTTCCACCCCCCCTGCCATGGGCACCTCCCACCAGAGCAGGTTGCTCCAAGCCCCATCCAGCCTGGCCTTGAACCCCTCCAGGGATGGGGCAGCCACAGCTTCTCTGGGCAACCTGTTCCAGTGCCTCACCACCCTCACAGCAGAGAATTTCTTCCTGAGATCTAACCTAAATCTCCCCTCTTATAGTTTAAAACCATTGCCCCTCATCCTATGGTTCCAGTTCCTGATCAAGAGTCCTTCCCCATCTCTCCTGTATAGCCCCTTTAGGGACTGGAAGGGTCTCTAAGGTCTCTCCGGAGCTTTCTCTTCTCCAGGCTGAACAACCCCAACTCTCTCAGCCTGTCCTCACAGCAGAAGTGCTCCATCCCTCTGAGAGATTTAGTGGCCCTCTTAGCATTTTTGTGGCCCTCTGCTGGACCCAGTCCAACAGGTCCTTGTTCTTCCTGTGTTGAGGACTCCGAAGCTGGACACAGCACTCCAGGTGGGGCCATCTCCACAACTGCTCGGTTACTGCACCAGGGGTTTGCTCTGACCTCAGCTCCTGATGTTGACAGGAATTTTGTTGTGCTTTAAGAGCAGTGTGTTACCACCATCACCTGGTGGGGTTTTTTTTTCCCCCTGTTTTCTCTTTCTGGGTTGCTGGTGCTTCTAGGTGAGCTCTTCAGACATTGACCCACGTGTCGTTAAACAAATCAACCTGTCTGCAAGGATATGTGTAAGAAAAGAAAACACAGGACGGAGCAAACAGATGAGGGAACAAACGAGGCACGTTGGTTTGCTGTGTTTGCTCAGCAGCAGGACTAAGCCCCACCTTTTAAAGATTTTCTAGGGTTAGGTTTAGTGCTTCCTACTGTGCGTGGTGGGACCTTGAGCGTGTACTCGTGTCCTTGCAGCGGGATACCAGAGCAAGAGGAAAATATGCTGTTCTTCCAGGGCAATTATGATGAAAGAAAAGAAAAGGCTGACTGTAGTGGCATGTCTTTTTTTTTTCTCCTTTGTTCGTTTTTTTTTATTAAAGAAGCTTTCATCTTGAAAGGTGAAATGTGCTGACGCTGAAAGCGGGGGGCACTTAAGGTTCTCACTGATATTTAGGTCTTGTGCTGTGGCAGGAGAGTGACAGCCCTAAGCAGCAACAGAAAAGTCTCCAGAGCAGAGAACTGAACTTGGAAGGAGAGTGAATTTAGTCACCCATGGGCTCCACCATCACAGCAATGTCATGAAGGAGGCCAGGGCTTCATCTACAGGTTGTGGTCCAGACTGGAAACTTTTCCCCAGGGTGTCAGCAAGCCAAGCCGTCACTTGCAGGATGACTGTGTCTTTTCAAGGCACCTAGTTTGTGTCAAACTGTGTGCAAAGCAGGAAAAATTAAGTCTATCAGGTCAAAGAAAGATTTGTAGTCGTTTTACACAACGGCCACAACTGGAATACTGCATCCAGTTCTGGACTCCCCAGTTCAAGAGAGACAGGGAACTACTGGAGAGGGTCCAGCGTAGGGCAACAGAGATGATGGTGGGATTGGAGCATCTCCCTGCTGAGGAAAGGCTGAGAGAGCTGGGATTCTTGAGCCTGGAGAAGGCTGAGGGGAGGCCTTATTCTTGCTCAGAAGTATCTGAAGGGTGGGTTGAAGGAGGATGGAGCTGGACTCTTTTCAGTGATTTCCAGTGACAGGACGAGGGGCAATGCGCACAAGCTGGAACATGGGAAGTTCTATCTGAACATGAGGAAGAACTTCTTTCTGGTGAGGGTGTCAGAGCCCTGGCAGAGGCTGCCCAGAGAGGGTGTGGAGTCGCCTTCTCTGGAGACCTTCAAGACCCACCTGGATGCAGTCCTGAGTGACGTGCTCTGGGCAACCTTGCTTTGGCAGGGGAGTTGGACTGGATGATCTCTAGAGGTCCCTTCCAACTCCGACAATTCCCTGAGTCTGTGATTCTTTTAAGATATGTAGGACATCAGATTAGCTGCACCAGACCAGATTAGCTACATCAGATTGAGCTCTTTGTGGAGGAATCACTTTTACCCACACTGTGGTCTTCATTTCCTTCCTTGCATCTCAGGGTGCAAAAGCTGTTGCCTTAATTAGCAGTTTCCTTCCCTCCTTTCTTTCTACCACTCAAAAATTCCACTCATGCCCCGTCTATGTGTGGAACAACCTCTCTCTCACCTCACATCCCATCTCCGAGGCCTTCCCGAATTTTGCCTTGATTTGTGAAGCCTCCAAGCTGGGACCAGCTCCTCAGGTGTGCCACCTGAGGTGGGAACCACCACCGACCATTCTCAGAACCCCGGATCTGACACAGAGAAGGGTTTTGAGGCGGGATTGTGCAAATTCAGGGTGGGGTGGGTTACTCTGTGTGACATCCTGTGGTGAGACGTGGAGAAGAAAGCGTGGCAGGCAGCACGGAAGAAGCAGCCAGCAAAAGAGATAAGAAACGTTGCTTGAGACAAACTGATAACTCTATTTTTACCACATCCTGCCGTGAGAGTGACTGTTGAAGAAAAAAGGCAAAATAATGCCTAGAAGACGGAGAGGATGCTTCTGCACCCTCACCGGTGTCTCCAGTGTCTTTTTCCTCCAATCCAGCCTAATTCATTCATTGTTTTTGCTGGCCAGATGAATGAAATCCTGGCATCCAAAACCCATCTTGACTTTCCTAAGCCTGAGTGTGACAGCCTTGCACTTGGTGGAGCAACCCTTACCCTGTCCTTAGCCCCTCACCTCAAAAAAGACATTGAGGGGCTGGAGCAGGTCCAGAGAAGGGCAACAAAGGTGGTGAGGGGTCTGGAGAACAAGTCTTGTGAGGAGCAGCTGAGGGAGCTGGGGGTGTTCAGCCTGGAGGAGACTGAGGGGAGACCTTCTCGCCCTCTACAGCTCCTTGAGGGTGTAGCCAGGGGCATCAGTCTCTTCTCCCAAGGAACAGGCAACAGGAGAAGAGGGAATGACCTCAAGTTGTGCCAGGGGAAGTTCAGCTTGGATATTTAGGAGAAAGTTTTAGGTTGAAAGGGTTAAGCCTTGGACTGGGCTGCCCAGGGAAGTGGTGGTTCCACCATCTCTGGGGGTATTTAGAAGACGGGTTGACATAGTGCTCAGTGACATGGTTTCGTGATGGTTTTTTATCAGTGAGGTTGTTGGTTGGACTCGATGATCTGAAAGCTC
>VXBW01003048.1:147783-172019 GCA_013400375.1 Thinocorus orbignyianus
TTTTTTTTTTTTTTTTCCTTTGCTTTCCTTTTATCCTTTCCTTTTTTTCTCCCCCCCCAGCTGGCACAGTTTTAGACATTATACTTGCAAAGAAGTTGCAAAGTCATTCTGCGCTTCACGAGCTCCACTTGTCTTTTTTTTTCATTTTATTTTTAATTCTCACTCCTCACCAGCAGCACTACTTGCTGCTGTTACCTACTGGTTTTATGCATTACTTTGTGTATGTGAAGTTTTACATATTATCATAGAATCATAGAATGGTTAGAGCTGGAAGGGACCTTAAATATCATCCAGTTCCAACCCCCCTGCCATGGGCTGCTTTATTTTGGATGGCTTGACTGGATTTAGGGGGGTATGTGTGTTGATTTCTGGATTGCGACTACGGACACCACCAAACTCTGCTTCAGTTCCACGACTTCCTTGCATCTAGACAGGGATGCTCAGCTGGAAGCAGACATCTAAGAGGTAAGGGGTGGGTCGGCGTTGATGCTTCAAGCAGTTGAAAGAGCCCTTTTCCAGAGAGCCCTTTCTCCTTGTTGTCCCCGCCAGGATGGAGAGATCCCTGTTCTCTTTACAGAGCAAAGGCCGTTAACCCAGTTCAGGTCTGTGGTCTCTTTTTCTGGTGGTCTCTGTGCCAGAGAGGCAAGGGCTGGGATTGCCTCTTTGCTCCTGAAATGAAAATGAAAATAGCATTTTCTCCTCCTGTGCAGAAGGATCTGCAAAGCATCGGTACTTTCTGTGTGGGGAAGGTAAAATTCTGGCTCAGGCTTGAAGGATTTGTGTTAGGGGGAGAAGTGGTGGAGCTGGAAGGAGTGTCCCACAATGTTCACCTGCCTTGACTTGGTATTTGCGGGACGTCTCTGGCTCCGTTCTTCCCTGAGTATTGGCCGGTGCTCCTCACCCTTCCCCTTGCTGAGACTGATGTGATCCCGCAGATCCTGCTGGATTCTGGCAGGGTCTTCCCCTTAGTTTTGGGGAGTGTATGAAGAGCAGGAGTATGCACTTCTCAGCAGCAAAAAACAGCCAATGATCTCTGTTATTTTTCTCTAGTAAGTGCTACGGCCTCTTTCTTACATTCTCTGGGCATTGAAATAGCATTGATGTTTCATATTGGACGCTCAAAATAGGTGCTGACAGCCCTTGCATTTCATTTCTTCCCTGCTAATCTAATAAATTCAGCATCTATTGTTATCTTAAAAGAGGATTAAAGATGTCTTGAGGGGAATGAGAGCTGGGCAGACCAGTGTATGCACTGACTGCATCTCGAGTGCTGCGAGACCTGTCATTCCTTGGGGATGTTGTTTGGAGGGGACCTTCCTCCTGATGATCAACAACTGGTAGGAGCTGTTGCTTTTCTGTTGTTGCTCTCTGCTTTTTTGGTTCTCTAAGGACAAGCAGCTTTCTAAGAAGCCTGACAAAGCTGGATCCTCCAGTGTCATTCAACAGAGGTCTTCAAAGGACCTACAGGGGATGTTGGCTGGGCGGTTCCTATCCTGCTCTGCTTAGAGAATAACGTATTGCAGGGAGCGTAGTCATTGGGAGTTTTAAGGTGTGGGCACTTTAAAATTGCTCGTCTGTTCATTTTTGTGACTTGTTTAAAGTCAATCCACAAGTAGGTGGATAATTTGACTGTAATGGCATGTGTTTAAAATAGCAGTTGCTGGGTTTTAATATGCAGAACGGTTTCAGCCTCCCTAGCAGGAGGAGCTGCGAGCACCCCAAAGCCGACTTGACCCAGCAACAAGGTATTTCAATAGGGTATGCTGAGAGCCAAAAATAAACTATATTTAATAAAATGTCCCAGGTATTAGCAAATAAAAATAGATGCAAAGCACCCCTTGTCTCCCCCGGCATCTAGGATTTATGATGGAAATCATCTGTTGTTTTATAAATGCCGTGCATGCTAATTGCAGGTTCAATCATCACTGTCTAAGAGGGTATGCCAAATCTTATTTTCCATCCCATCCACACGGGATAAGCTTCTAATAGGCTGTGATCCTTCAGCCACGTCCACACATCGGTTCTCTCCTGGGTCACCCTGCCTATATCCCAGATCCTTTCCCAGATGGTTTTGGTTTTGTAATTTGCATGCGAGTACTGGGGCATTTTTGTCCCAGGGCTACAAGCCGTTTTGTACACAGATGCCCAACGTTTCTGCATGTAAACCGACATCAGATGACACGTATTTGGAATTGTAGATTGAATATATATATATTTAGCTGTCTAATTGGTCATTTAGAAAAATGTTATTTCTAAGGAGTGGGCACTCCCCACAAGAAAAGTCACTGCTTGGTTTTGTCACTTCGTTTTCGGATGCTCAGAAGTCATTGAAGATTTATACTGCTATGAATTTTGTATTTTTTTTCTATAAACCAAGGAACTAGAAACTAGCATAAGTCATCTATGTATTTATGTAGGCTGAGCTGTAGTAAAGCAATATGTTGTTTTAATTTGAAGTTAGCACTCCGGGTGTTTGTATTGAAGGCTTCATTTTGTTCTAGTTTAAGTAGCATCCATACGCTAAAATAACCCACAAAGCAAACACTTACGCTTTCCAAAGTAGAACCGAAGGGCTTCAGCACACTGTAAGAACATTTTAAAATGTGTTAATCAGGTTCCTGCTTGCATTCCTAATTCTCAAGCAGAATTTATCCCCCCAAGCCTTCCAAATCACCTAACACAGTGTCTGCCTGACTCTGAAAGTGTCTTAAACATATTCAATCTCCCTCTTTAAGCAGAAAGTTCTTAAGCGCCTTATCTAGAGCTGCTGTAGCTGAGCATCAAAGCCCTTAGGAGATCAAGAAACTAGGACACCTGGCAAGCACACTGTAAACACACGGGCTGATAGAATTGGTTGTGTCTTGAAATGCAGTTGTATGGGCTTTCTTTCTTAAACATCTCCAGAAGAGGAGCCAGTGCTCGCCTTTCCCTGAGAGCTGGTGCTGATGGGACTTGCCTACACAGTAGAGTGGGTTTTAGGAGTTGAATCATAGAATGGTTAGAGTTGGAAGGGACCTTAAAGATCATCTGGTTCCAACCCCCTACCATGGGCAGGGACACCTCCCACCAGACCAGGTTGCTCCAAGCCCCATCCAGCCTGGCCTTGAACACCTCCAGGGATGGGGTAGCCACAGCTTCTCTGGGCAACCTCTTCCAGTGCCTCACCACCCTCACAGCAAAGAATTTATTTCTAGTATCTAGTCTAAATCTCGTCTCTTTCAATTTAAAACTTGTCCCCCTCATCCTATGGCTCCAGTCCCTGATCAAGAGTCCCTCCCCATCTCTCCTGTAGCCCCTTCAGGTACTGGAAAGATGCTGCAGGTCACCCAAGGGAGCACCAGCAGGAATCTGACTGTGGCAGCAGAGCGGTTTGTGTGTTCCCATGGGAACACTCACGTGAGGGCTGGGATCTGGTGCTTGATCGCTGATGAGGAGACTTACCAGAGGTGAGAATTTCCATGACATCCTCTGTGTTTCAGGAGAGCAGCAACGCTTGGCTAGTTTGTCTAGGAGAAAACTATGCCCAGGAGAAGAATGGGCTCTGAGCTCTGGAGTGGGTAGTGACAGCTGTTTGTAGTCCTGGCTTAGGAGTTTAAGCCCTGAAGTTGGAAGTGGTGAGAGCTCTGAGTGTTTCCTGCCAGAAAATGCCATTTCCAGTGCAGAAATCTTCATCCTGGGCCACCTCTCTCTCATGGTGTGTCTGTGTGGCCACAGGTACCAGCTGAGCAGTTCTATATTGATGCTGATGTTCAGTTCTTGTCGTAACCGATCCACTCTGTGTCTGTGACCTGACCTGAAACTCCATTCCTTCCCCCGGCTCAGTGGTGAGACTCATCTTCCCTGGCATTTAGGGAAGGAAGAAGTAAGACTGTCTCTTCATGTGGTCTTTTTCACTTGGTACTTTCAGACACCATCTGACCAGGAGAGGGAAATTCCCCATTCCCTCAGATTTGAAGAGCTTTGCTTTGCTACCACAGTGTTTCTCTCTTCTAGGGGCAGGAAAGCACCTAGTTTGGGGGTTGGATAACCACGTGTGGTGTCTAAATTTATTTGAAAGCTCCTTTATTCAAAGAGATATCCCATCTTTTTTTTTTTTTTGGCAGTCGTTTGGAACTCTGAGGGCGACTGGCAAACTGCTTGGGCTAAGTGCCTCGCCAAAGGCCGTTGCAAAATACTGCCCCAGCAGAAGTTGTGTAACTTTACAGACTGTTAGGTTTCTTTTGGCATAAACCAAAGGGGGTGCCAGCTTCTGATCATGGAATGTGGTGTCTGAAGGGACCTTTAAAGTTCATCTACTTTCAGAACCCTGTAGTGAGCAGGGACATCTTTAACGAGACCAGATTGCTTCAGAGACTCATCAAGCCTGACCCTGAATGTCTCCAGGGATGGGGCCTTTACCACCTCTCTGGGCAACCTGTTCCAGTGTCTCACCATTGTGAAGAGCTTCATCCTAATGTCTGATTTAAACCTACCCTGCTCTAGTTTAAAACCATTACCCCTCGTCATATCCCTCCACTCTCTGATCAAGACTCCCTCCCCATCTCTCCTGGAGCCCTCTTTAGGGACTGGAAGGGGCTCTAAGGTCTCCCCAGAGCCTTCTCTTCTCCAGGCTGAACAACCTCAACTCTCTCAGCCTGTCTTCATAGGAGAGGTGCTCCAGCCCTCTGAGCATCTTTGTGGCCCTCTCATGATGCTTTGCCTCTGCTGAGAACCAAGACCTGCACATCTCCAGCTGTTTCCAGCTTTGCTGCTGCCATCTCTTCTACTCCTTGCAGTCAGTTTTCATTCAACAGTGCTTCTTCATCTCTTCTTTGCTGTTGTGAAGCAACTGAGGAGCCAGAACTATTTAAAACTTTTTCATTGTAGTGGTAATTGCAATGTATTTTGGAACAGACATGAGACCAAGGAAAGCTCTGCCTCTGGTTCTGAACTTTTTGCTAATACAGCAGGTGCATCAGAAGAGATTTGGAGTGTCTCATGCAGTTACACCTCACATTTGAGTGTTTATTGAACAACTGTGGAGTTGAAGTCACTCCCAAGTATTTACGTTCATCTAATTAATACAGGATACAAAATATCTAAATTTTTGCAAATATCTAAATATTTTCAAACTACAGGGCAATTTCTGAGGTCTCAACTTTTCCGTTTGCTGTTAAAATAAGGCACCAGTTGGAAACAGTTCTTATTTTTCAGAGACTGTCTTGGTGGCTGTTTCAGGGCTTTGCACTGCTTAACTTGATATTTATATGCCTCAAATTGGTATTTTAATGAGAAATTGTGTTGAGGGAACTGGTGGGGATTATTCTCCTGTGATGTTTGCACGTAACACTGCATCACAGTGATGTTTCTGGATTCAGCTGGGAAGATACACTGAAGGGATAAGTTCTGCTTAGGGCTAAATGTAAATCATGAAGTTCCTCAGGTTAGAAGGAACCTTGGGAGGTGTGGAGGGTGACCTCCTGTTTGAAACAGGGTTAACCCTAAGTTCAGGTAGAGTTTCTCAGGGCTTTGTCTAGCTAGGGTTTTGTAAACCTCCCAAACCTGAGGCTCCACAGCCACTCTGGGCAACCTGGCCTAGTGGTCAATTATCCTCTGTCTCTGTCTTCTCCATAACCTTCTCAGAGGCTTTGGGAGGCTGCTGGTAGGTCCCCGTGAAGCCTTCTCTTCTCAAAGCTAAGTGACTCCAGTCACCTTTGACTCACCTCCTGGAGCACATGCTGCAGCCCTTGACCATTGGTCTTCTGGCCTCTTCTGTGCCCTGTGTGGTTCCTGTCTCAGTGGGGGAATGTTGGACCTACATCTTTAAAAGTGAACATACTCAGTCCGCAGGACCCTGACAGAAAAACCACAGCATCAGATTATGATAGTTTGGGTTTAGATTTCTTTTTTTGGCATCTTAGTGTTAGTTATTTATGAACTGGGATCAGTAGCAAGCCTTAAAATATGTTTCTTACTAAGTTTAGTAACTAAGTAAGGGCTGAGCATTCAGAAAATTAATGCTTTAGCTTAAAAGCTGTGGAATTTCCAGTTCGCGGTACGTGTTTTGCTTTAATGTTGGGAAGAGCGTGGTAATTAAAGAAAAAAAGTAACTTCTGTATTCCTTTTGGATGGGATTTAACCATACTTTGCAAAAGCAAGATGCATGAAGCCTACCAGTTTGGAGTGCTACCAAAAACTAGAAAACAGAGACACTCTAGAACAGTTCAGCCATAAAAGCAACCTGGCAAAAGAACACAGCCAGACTGTCAAACACCTCAAAGATGAGGAGGAACTTCTTTCCTGTGAGGGTGGCAGATCCCCAAAACAGGCTGCCCAGAGAGGTGGTGGAGTCTCCATCTCTGGAGACATTCAAACCCTGCCTGGACACGTTCCTGTGCAACCTGCTCTGGGTGACCCTGTTCTGGCAGGGGGTTGGACTAGATGATCTTCAGAGGTCCCTTCCAACCCCAGATCATTCTGTGATTCCATGATTCTGTGAAATTCTAGAAGACAAGTGCATCAAAGAATTAGGAGACTTCTACATCCTCGCTGCAGTAGCAATGGTGCATCTTGATAATATTGTAGAAAAAGAAACTAAAGAAAAAAAAGCTACGTTTTCATAAAAGGTAAGTTAAAAGAGCATGTAGCGTTAAAGAGTAGATAGCAATGTTCTACGAGGTAAGAAGGGAAACAGAAGGGGAGTATCTAGAGTCATAGTAGATGCTGACAGTCTAGAATCCAACTTGCCTCTTGATTTTCTTTCCCCAAATACTAGGCCTCTCTTTTTTCATTCAAGTGTTTCATGTAAGTAATGTATCTAATGGTGTTAATCTAGTCTCCTGGTACTTAGAGTAAATTTCTTGTAAATAAGTAATTAAGCTTGATCAATTGCTCTTACGAGGGCTTCTGGGTTTTCAGACTATCATGGAAACACTTAAGCAGCTTTTTAATATGAAAATGTCTAAATTTCATCCATATCCCTCTCAAAAGAGAAGATTCCAGGGAGATATCTGTTGTCTTTGGAACTGTTGGCTCCCTTTTCTGCCATCCTTCGGGTTCAGAGCCCTTATTGAAAACACACGGGGTTTCTCTGGCAAGGGACAACAGAAGTGTCCCTTGGTGGTGTCCCTTAAAACCCAGAAAACCTGAGGAATGACACTGAACTGGCTGATGTGCTCTGAAATTTTCAGCTGTCATAGGATAAAACTCTTTGTATCGAGAATAAACTGTGCTGTTTCCAGTGAGGTTTTACATCTTGTGTGTCCATCCACACTTATTACATGTATCTCTTAAGGCATATGCCAGATACATTGGTTTAACTTCACTTTTCTTCAGAATTTTCCAGAGGTTGACTGCCTCTTTTGGTGCTCTTTTCATGTTAACTAATACGTTATGTGGCGGATGAATAGGATTCTTTATAGAATTATCTAAAACCAGGCACTGATTTATTTGAAAACAAAGGGGTTCTTTAGAGCTAAGTTTAAGCTGGCGTTGCCATGAATCCTAGAATTATTCTACATTTAAATGAGAGAACAGTGATGCACTTGTACTGGGGCTTTGAACAGAGCTGTTGACCAGAGACTCAGAGGCTGCTGAGCAAATCTTTCTAGGTTCACTCGCCGAGGTTTCCAAGCCCACTCCTTCCTCCTTACACAGATAATGAAAAGTAAAACGAAAAAGATGCTAGGAGTTGCAGTGGTTTAGCTTTTTTTTTCCTTCTTTTTTTGGAGGTGTGCAGAATTGTATTGTTCTGCAGTGTGTGATCAAAACCGATCTATGAAGCCCTGGGTGCTGGGGTTGTCCAGCCTGGAGAAGAGAAGATTCCAGGGAGATCAGCCTTTCAGTATCTGAAGGGAGCTCCAGGAGAGCTGGAGAGGGACTCTTTGTCAGGGAGTGGAGTGACAGGACCAGAGGTAACGGTTTTAAATTGGAAGAGGGGAGAGTTAGATGAGATCTCAGGAAGAAATTCTTTGCTGTAAGGGTGGTGAGACACTGGAACAAGTTGCCCAGAGAAGCTGTGGCTGCCCCATCCCTGGCGGGGTTCAAGGCCAGGCTGGATGGGGCTTGGAGCAACCTGCTCTGGTGGGAGGTGTCCCTGCCCAGGGCAGGGGGGATGGAGCTTGATGATCTTTAAGGTTCCTTCCAACCCAAACCATTCTGTGATTCTATGATTCTGTGTAGCAGTCCGGAGGCGTAGTTTTCCTTTGTTTTGGTTTGGGCTGTGTGGAGGACAGCGCACAGCAGCTAAACAATACCTCCCTTGTTTATAAAAAAACCTTGGGAAGAAGGGGTGAGGAAGGAGAAAATATTTACAGTAGTTTTCTACCCAATTAAAATCAGAAGGCAGGCTGGAAAGGAAAGACTTCATCTACCATCCAAGCCAACTGAAAGTAAGTTTTTCTGCTTAGATGGTAATTTACGCGTTCAGGGCAATGTAAATATAAACTTGGAGCTTGGCTTAACCTCACCAGTTCGGGCAACCTTGCAATTTATGATTCATTTTGTTTTGTTTATGGCATCTGAGTGCTTAAGCACATTTTATGTGAATTGACAGAGGTGATTAGGAATACATAAACCACCTCAAAATACTAAACTTGTGGGGCACTTCATCCAAATGTGTAAATAGTGCCTGTCTTGCAAACATTTCTTGGTTTTGAGTTTGTTTGGGTTTTTTCCCCCATGTTTCTTGTATGTCTCTATATGAAGAATTGAAAAAGAAGTGGAAGGAGGAATCTCATAACACAGTTACAGGGTTTACTCAGAAATAAAACTATAAACTTGTCAATGCATGCAAAAATCAATTTGCAGAGCAAATAGGAGCATCACTTGGAACACGATGATCTTTAAGGTCCCTTCCAACTCCAGCCATTCTATGATTCTATGATAAGTGACCTGAGAGAGATTTTTTTCATCAGCCACCCAGTCAAAACCCAGATAATTATTTAGGGAACCATGTTGGATGAGTGATGTGCCCACAGGAAGAAACAAAACAGGCCTTGACAAGGAATCTGGAGGTGCCAAATATCTCAGAAGCTGCAGAACAATGGACTCATCAGGAGCAGAGGATGGCCTCCCAGCTCAGAATCTAAACACAGCGAGAGATGTGCCCATTTTGACCCTTCTTTAGGAAAAGAAAGTTGCATCATGAAATGAAAATAGGTGGATAAGAAATGAGGAACTGGCAATGAGAAACTGGGACGTTCTTTGTCTTGGTTACTGCTTTATGACTCAGCAGCTGGAAAAGATTGATGGCTTGGGTGCTTGGCCTTTTGTTTTGGTTCTGCTATAATTTATGTGAGTCAGAAATTCCCTAGACATAGGTCCTCATTTAAAGAAAATAAAGAAAGAAAAAGACACTATTACCAATGGTGTTTTAAAGCAAATGTAGCTGTAACGAAAACATGGTGATGGTTTCTTACAGTTTATTTTCAGACCCACCAAAGACATCCATATGTCACATCAGATGTCAGTTGAAATGGTCAATATGCTGTCTCAAAACAGTCGGTGCCTGGTCCCCAAACCCCTAACGCTGTCACTCCAGTCACGGTTGTTGCTGCAAAGTATTTAGATCTAACAGTTGAGGCATGCAGTGTTGTTCTGGTCTGCTATGGTTGACCTGTCCTGCTTTCCCCTCTTCCATTTGGGCAGACCTTACAGCCCCTTCTGGTCCCTAAAGGGGCTCCAGGAGAGATGGGGAGGGACTCTTAATCAGGGAGCAGAGCCATAGGATGAGGGGGAATGGTTTTAAACTGAAAGAGGGGAGATTTAGAGGAGATCTCGGGAAGAAATTCTTTCCTGTGAGGGTGGTGAGACACTGGAATGGGTTGCCCAGAGAAGCTGTGGCTGCCCCATTCCTGGGAGTGTTCAAGACCAGGCCGGATGGGGCTTGGAGCAACCTGGTCTAGTGGAAAGTGTCCCTGCCCATGGCAGGGGCTTGGAACTGGATGATCTTCAAGGTCCCCTCCAACCCAAACCATTCTATGATTCTATGATATGGAAGCCACTGTTGGTCCCTGGATTCCTCTGGTTTGGCCTTAGTGTGAGTCCATGTTACCGTGCTAGTTCCGTTCAGGAGCCTGCTTTTGAAGTACATCCCTCACAGCATTTTGGTTCACTTTCCTGGGTGATCTTGAGGAATACGAGCTGGATTCCTTTCAGATGAAGTCAGGCTGGAAGGTGTTCTGCAGAAGCGCTGTCAACACCTACCGACTACGAGTGGGTGTCCTGCCCCACAGGACCAGCCTAGGGCTGGCTTGAAGTGAAGCATAGGAATCCTGCCACACAAACGTGGGTGGTGTGGATGGTGCCTCCTCAACATCAAGTGGTTTCCTCCCTGTGGAGATGCTTTTCTTGCACTACGTTACTTGCTAAAGTAGGCACTGGAACAAAAACTACCTCAAGGGCAGGTGGAAGCACCTGGATCCTGCCTCTTCTCTTGACTTCAGGTGCAACCTCCTGAGTAGTTGCTCATGAAGGTGTAACATGCCTCTGAAACGGCTATCCCTGCAAGAGGCAGTGTCATTTTTCATCTTTCTTCTCCTCAGTTCCCTGCCTGTCACTTGGCTTCCCTTGGTGCTTCCACTCTCTGTGCTTTCAAAGCACTTCTCCCTCCCCTCACTTCTTGTTGGCCACCATCTCATTCCCGGAACATTGCTTCTAGCCATAAATCTCAGTCTCAAGAGGTCATTTAACTGTCTCTGCCCCAAAGGTGAAATCTGTCTTTTATGAAGTGTTAGTCTCAGCTGCTTGTAAAGCTCTTTACTGGTGGAATCTCTCCCCGTGCTTCACTATGCTTCCATTATATTTTTATTATTATTTTCTTGTCTCCCCTCCTCTAGTGTTTAACCCAAACCTTTTCTGTGCTCATTTTAAGCTCATTAGGACTTCTCCTATCCATAGCTGACTGAAGAGACAATCCCCTTCTCTTTGTAGGAGTCTTCCAATGTAACAGCTCTCCCGTAAGTGTTTGGTTGTTTCTTTTTTCCCTGTATTAACAATTCACTTGTCCATCTCACCTCCCCATAAATCACATTTTCCAGACTACTTTGCATTGGGTCCACATCCTTCCTTTCCTTTTCCATTCAGACATGACACACAGTAAAGCAGAAGGATTTTTTTTCAAGTTCAGCAGGTGACACTCAGGCTTTGCACTCCGACACTTTTTTATTCTTCTTTTTATTTTATATCTCACAGCAATGTTTGTCTTTCTTACAACAGCCTAGGATTTGTCTCTTGTGACCCACCGTAGTCTGCTGCCTTGTTCCCCATCCCATATATTCTACATTTGATGTTTCCTGCCTGCGGGCAGCATCTTGTACATAACCTGCTACATTTCACTCCGTCCTTCCAGATCGCTACTTGATCCTGGGGATGATATCTTTAACCTTTGTTTCTCACATCCTGAACTAAAGCTTAATCTTCCCGGGTCTGCAGCCGGATTGTTAAAATATCTGGAGGCGGTTTCAAAGCCTCACCAAAGGAAAGATGTGACATCTGTGGTTTCTCTCCTACCTGGCTGGAAGGCCTGTCAAAGGAAGTTAGTGATGTGATTTAACAAATCTCTTGTGGCTGCAAGTTAGCATTATCTTCCAGGTGCTGCTAATTGATTTGTTCTGGATTGGTTTCCCTGGGAATCTGAAGTTAAACTGATCCATTGGGTCTCTAATATCCTTACCTGTTGTTTTTTGTTGCTTTGTTTTGTTTACTTGTTTGCTGTTCTCCATCGGGCACAAACTTTCAGTCACATCCTCTCTCTCTGTCCCCTCTCCTCCCTGAAATCTAACCTGTCATTGCTATTATTTATGCTAGTCACTGCTTGCATCTGACCCTCTTGGTGAAGGGTGATGTCCTTAACATGACAGACTTCGGGCTGTCACCTCTCATCAGTTTTTCTCTGTGTTGACTAAGGCAGCAAAGTTTTTCTTGCTTTTAAGCTAGAAACATATTCATCATGAGGATTTGTTGTTGTTATTGCTAGCCAGGTGTTGGGGTTTTTTTATTTGCATTATAGTTCTATCTTACCCGTGCTGATTCTCATACCCATGCACTTATGCAGATTTTATACTTGTTGCTAGCAATTCAACCATGTTTTCACATTCTGTGTCTGTCCTGATAAATAAATCTTGTGCTACAACTTCTGCTGTTAATTTTTCCAGGGCACAAGCACTGATTATCCTGTTGTATTTTTTTCACAGAGGGACTGCTGATGCTTTCCTGTCTTTCCTCTTGGTGGTGTCTCTTTTGAGGTCTCCTCTCTCCCTGAGCGTGTTCACATTTATCTCAGTTAACGTTTATGAGCTCCTTCTCCTCCCCTTTCATGAGGTTTAGTCAGCTTGTCTTCTGAACTGGTTGCTCTCCATTTGTCTAGAAATGAATCTAAAGGATCTGGGCCTTCTGTATTTTCTCCATTTTTTAAATCAAAAAATGGGGGGAAAAATGCTGATTTTGAAGTAAGTGTGACTCTGAACAAAGATAAAGCTTCTTGCCAATGCACAGGCCTTTGCTTCTGATACCACGTGGCTATCAAGATACCACGTGTTGTTAGGTTCCCCTTTCAGGCTTTTCTGGTTCATTTCCAAGTTGCTAGCTGTTTGATATGTAGATTTGAGATATCAAACAAATAACCCTAGTGCTGCTAGATATTTTTTTTCATGGCTTTCATAGAATGATAGCATTATCTAGCTTGGAAGGGACCTTTAAGGTCATCTAGGGGGGTTGGAATTCGATGATCTTTAAGGTCCCTTCCAACTCTAACCATTCTGTGATTCTATGATTATTTAATATAAGAATTTAGCTCTGCCTGTTCATCTTGTTCACAAAATGCTTTTTTTTAGGCTTCTGTCTCCTTTTCTCTTACTCGCACAAACATCTCCAGCCCAATATGAACTTACTGCGATTTTGATGATTATTTATTTGCAGACTCCTATCCAGTACCCAATTAGAGATTAGTTTTAGGAAACTAATTGACCAAGCATATTGACACCTGTACCCAGACACTCCTAGGGGCTGGCAAGGGCTTTTCTAAATGTCCATGTGTAACCTGGGACTTCTGCTGTTGCTCTACACAGATGAGCAATCATCTACTTTCCCTGATGCTAGACAATCAGGGGTGGAGTGCTTTTAGAAGAAAGTAAGATATAGACTGTTTTTTTTCCTAGCTGAGTAAAAAGGCTGTCCTTCACCAGTAATCTTCCACCATGGGATAATGAGTAAGACACACCAGGAGTTTGGAAGACTCGAGATCTCTTCCTAGTTCTACTGCACAAAACCTTCCTTGTGCCTTGGTTGAACCTTTGAGTCTGTGTTGCCAGCGCATTTTTATTGCTCTTGTCATGTTTTACCATGTAGCAGGTCTTGATTTTATTGTTCACTGGAATCAGAATAGTCTTGGCCAGGAAAATGCTGCTACTGACAAAGAAAATACTACTTGATCTATTTATTGGGATTCAGACCTTGGTTTATTTATTTCTTCTCCTTAGCTGGTATCTGGGGTTTTGTTTGTTTCTTTCTTTAATCTGACTTCCTTCCAAATCTGTGATACGTTCTGTGCCAACGAACTACAGAATTAACCACAGACCGGTGTCAGACCTATTTTCCTTTTAAGGCTCTTCAGTCAATTGACTGTTGAAATTTTCAGGTCTGAGCAAACAATTATCTTTTTTAATATAGGACAAATTCCACAATTTATGTACTCAGAAGGTACTGGCAAGTATTCTCTGAAATAACTTTTTGCTAGTGTCCGATTTATTTTCCTTCATAGTGAATTTGTCCCCCACCCCTCATCATGTGCTTATATGTATGTATATAAATATATTTTTCCTTGCAAAAGAAAATCTCCATATAATTTTTTGTGGTTGTTGTTATTAAATAAAGGAGTGGGGGTTGTGCATGTTTTCCTCTCCCCTCCCACAGGCACTACAGGAAGTCACGGGTTTTGCTCTCAACTTTCCTGGACATGCAATAAAACAAGACGTCATATTATCCCATCTAAATTAAAAAACTAATTCTCACATCTTCCTGTTTTCATGGTCCCAGAACTCTAGGACCCACACAAGTATAGTTTGACTCTAGACCTGCCCCATCCTATTCATAGAATCATAGAATCATAGAATGGTCAGAGTTGGAAGGGACCTTCAAGATCATCAAGTTCCAACCCCCTGCCATGGGCAGGGACACCTCTCCCTGGAGCAGGTTGCTCAAAGCCCCATCCAGCCTGGCCTTAAACACTTCCATTAATGCTTTCAAACTTGCATTGAATGGTAAACGTCCAAAATGTCTTTTTCCTTGGTGTTAGCTTAATGTTTCATGTGTTCTCTTTTTGTCTCTGATCTCTGGTCTTTTTCTTTGTCGTTGGAAACTTTTCTGTCACTCCATTATCCCATAAAAGTGTGAAGCTGCTCTGCCTTGTGTGACTTGAGGCATCCTTCCCATAAAACGGATTTCAAAATGTGGTACTAGTTGAACTCTGCAAGTTCACAGTGAATGCAATAAAAGGTATATGAAAAGCTTTATTGAGCAATTACACGTGTCGGAACATTGGAGCCAGGACCCAGCCGTATAAACAGCTGTCTTGCTCTGACTTTAAAAAGATTTAGAAGAGAAGACTGAGGGAGGACTTGATCAACACCTATGAATACTTCAAGGATGGGTGTCAGGAGGATGGGGCCAGTCTTTTTTCAGTGGTGCCCAGGGACAGGACAAGAGGGAATGGGCACAAACTGGAACATAAGAAGTTCCATCTGAACATGAGGAGGAACTTCACTGTGAGGGTGGCAGAGCCCTGGAAGAGGCTGCTCAGAGAGGTGGGGGAGTCTCCATGTCAGGACACATTCAAACCCACCTGGACACATTCCTGTGGAACCTGCTCTGGGTGACCCTGCTCTGGCAGGGGTTGGACTAGATGATCTCCAGAGGTCCTTTCCAACCCCAGATCATTTTTTGATTCAGTGAAGTAAAAAATGTTTTTGTCCTCAGTACTTCTGCATTTCACTTCTCAAAATGAGGCATCGTTCTCCTAAGACTGAGACAAAAACAGTGCTTGCATTTTCTGTTGTGGAAGGCACTTCTGAATGAATCAGTGGAGACACAAGAGTGAAAGAATGAAAATACCCATCATTACCCTGACTTTGTTTTAACGGAGGTAGGTGGTGAGGACCTGTTGGCCAGACATCTTGCCACCACCCCAGGCTCCCTGGGGGAAGCGACCACACCAGCGGCGCGGGCCTTCCCCTGAGGTTCTGGTGTGCTAATGGCTGCCTGTGGGCAGGTCTCAATTGGTGGCAAAGAAAGGAAAAAAATAAGAAAGAGCAGCGTGGGCCTGGGAGAACCGCAGTTATATAAAGGTGAACGATGAAACGGTGTTTCTGAAGTGGGTATTTTGAAGGGCTGTTACAGCAACACTCTTTATATAAATGAAAGGTACATTGGAGTCGGAAGCAATTTGGTGTAGAAACCCGCTAGTGACTCATCCCAAACCTGAGGGGAAACGGAGCTAGTGCAGCTCAGGGAGATTTTTGAGCACTTAAGGTGCTTCAGACTGAAGTTAAATTTAATATCTTAACACCTTTAATATCTTAAACATCATTTAGTACATTTGCAGCCTTCTCCTATTAGCTTCCACTCGGATGGTGCACATTCCACTTCGGGTATCTTCATCACCTTTGCAATTGCATCCCCACAGAGGTTGGTTATTGCTGGTTTCCTGAGCATTGCTCAGATTTTGCACAGCTCCCACATCTTACTACCAACAACCATTTATGAAGTGCTCCAGTTCATGAGATGTGCCCCATCTCCACTTCTCATGGCTTTACAAAATTCTTTATCTTCCTGCCAGGAAACATCTTTTTCTCTGCTTAATTCCAAGATTTATAAAAACATCTAATGAATCAGGTTGACACAAAGATTGCCATGTAATTAGAAAACTTGGGCATTGTGCTCTTTTGTGTTCTTATGCAAGCTTAAAATTGCGCTGTCATCTACAAAAATGACTTTAATCTGTACAGCATTGTTGGAGAAAACTGTAGTTGGAGTAAGAGTTGCTCTTGATCTCATGCTTTATAGCAGGAAAACAGAATAGCTTCCATTTGTGTGCAGGAACATTTTCATATGAAGCATTTGACTAATGTGAACGATGACTGCAAGAAAATACCATCTCTTTTAAATAATATGGTTCTTACTGTCCCTTTCGAATGGCTGCATGTACATCAAAGCTAAATGTCAACAGATAAAATTTTGTGATAACTTCTCCTACTTAGTAGTCATGTTCCGTATTGTAACCTGCAATATCTTTCCTTGTTCCCTGTGGTCCTTGCCACTCAACACCCTAATAGCTACTATCAAAAAATTGCCGGCTGGAAAGATTAAATACTGCCACGTTCCTTTTTAAAATTGCATAATGGAACAGTGGTCTTGAGTTAATATCGACATTAGAGGGATTTTAAATAAATTGCTGCTTATGCTTCATACCCGGATTTACAATATTCCATTAACTGGCTTCTGCTAGATTGCCATGTTATAAAAAGAAAGCTACATTAAAGAAAAATTTAAGTTTAGTAGAGTCCAAAAGTTAATCATCTGTCCTCTGTTCCTGCTTGTTCTTGGACATCCTGTGTTGCATTGGTTTTACTTGGTAGAAAAGGACAGGATAGATCTTTATAAACATCTATCGCTGGTGCATCTTTACATCAATCTATTGCTGAAACTCACTTCATAGTTCAGACCCACATACAATCTTAAAACACTCACTCACAGCTCCAGGGACTGAAAAGGAGAGTATTTGTGCTTGGAAAACGAAACTCTGTAGTTGGTAGAGGGAAATAGATCTTCTCTGTGGGTCGGGAATAGGTTGGGCATCTGGCAAACATGAGGAAAAGGCTAGATAAACAAGTAAATAAAACAAGGGTAACAAATCATAAACTCTTAGAGTATTTAGCTTAAATCTTTGTCCTTTTGGGATTATGAGATGCAGCTTCTTGCTCAGGTAGTGGGGTTTTTCAATTGTTTCTGCCTTTCATCTACTCCAGGCTGGTGCCTAACAGTGCTCTAGTGGCACGGGTGTCTTTTGACCCCATGATTATTACAAGTGACCCTTGATTATTACAAGTATTAATAGGATAGCAAACACAAATCTGGCCTATTCTGTCAATCTTATACTGCCTTTAAAATACTGACATTTTGGAAAAAGGCTGTGAGCCTTTTCTGAGGGGGGACATACATCCCCCATAAACCAACGCCCTCATTTAGTTTCATTTGAATAGAATACCACTAAATAGCTTGAAATTGCAAATATGGTGCTTGTGTTCTTGCTCATCTCCAGGCTTTGAGGAAGAACTCTTGACATTGTGGGTAGACCCCACCTACAGAACATTGTGTGCCAGGGCACTTGTTTACCAAAGCGTGTTTGTTCACCCCAGCCTGTATTTGCAATTCTAGGAGAACGTGCTGTAGCTGGGATTCAGGAGGCTGAATTAAGAAACATCCATACAGAATTACTACTTAGAGAGCTTTTTTTTCTTTCTTTTTTTTTTGTTTTATACTCTGCTTAGCTTTGCTATACCTTCCTGCACAGAGTGCTCAGATCTCCTGCAAACTCAGACACTTGCCCTGTTCTATAGAACGGTATTTATAAACTGAATTCCAAAGGGTCTTTGTTAAGAGCAAAATGCAGGTCTTCTGCTACTATCAGTTGGGAGATTTTTTGGCAACTTAGACTTTATGCCTGTATTGGATAACTTCAGCTTCACATTATTACTGTCTTGTATGCATGTCTACTGAAACTACTCCCAGAGCATATTAACAGAATCACAGAATTTTCATGGTTGGAAGGGACCTCTGAGATCATCGAGTCCAATCATACACACATCAAAAAAAAAGAAAAAAGAAAAAAAAATGGCAAAAAAACAAACCCCACAAAGCAAATCACTCAACCCAACAATCTCAGCNGAGTACTTGAGGTACATGTATGTATAACATATACCAATAAGCTGTATATTTAACATGTCTCTGTCCTTTTCGTATATATGTACTCACTTGTGTAGGACTTCGGGCTATGAAGATGATTGGGGGACTGGAACATCTCTCTGATGAGGAAAGGCTGAGGGACTTAGGTCTTTTTAGTCTGGAGAAGAGAAGACTGAGGGGGGATCTGATCAATGCCAATAAATACTTAAAGGGTGGGTGTCAGGAGGATGGGGACAGTCTTTTTCCAGTGGTGCCCAGTGACAGGACAAGAGGGAATGGGCACAAACTGGAACCTAAGAAGTTCCGTCAAAACATGAGGAGGAGCTTTTTCACTCTGAGGGTGGCAGAGCCCTGGAAGAGGCTGCCCAGAGACGTTGTGGTGTCTCCTTCTCTGGAGACATTCAAACCCCACCTGGACACATTCCTGTGCACCCTGCTCTGGGTGACCCTGCTCTGGCAGGAGGCTGGACTAGATGATCTGCAGAGGTCTCTTCCAACCTCAGAGCCCCATCCAACCTGACCTTGAATGTTTCCAGGGATGGGCCATCTATCACCTCTCTGGGCAACCTGTGCCAGCGTTTTACCGCCCTTTTCCTTGCATCTAGAAACGTGATGCTGTCTTTGATGCGGTGCTGCTGTCATTCTTCTGGTCTGTGTTGTGATACTCCATGATGTTTGCCAAATGATGCAATTTATTGCAGTTTTTCTACAGTTTGCCATTATTTTGGTTTGTGGTGTTTGTTATACTAAGTGTGAGTTTGTGTGGTGGTGTTGTAGATCCTGGGTTTGATCTCCACCAGCTTCTGTGCTCCAGGATACTCCTTTTGTGATATGTGGCACATCTTCCTTGCCTCTGGAGTGCTGGAGAACTGTCCGTTCACTGTGAATGTTGTTCAGGGTTGGGAAGCCTCCTTTTACTTCCCAAGTTCTTATTCTTTGTCAGGAGATCTTTCAGTTGTACTTGTTTAGGTGGTTTAGGTGATTTGTGGTGGTTCTGGGTGCCTAGTTGGTTTATTTGGGAAAAGGCCTTGAAATCAATCTCTTATGTACTGATTTCATGCCTTCAAGCTGAAAGACTGTCTCCATAATCTGAAGGTATTTTGTAGTTGATGTAGCATACAAAAAGAAAGTAGGGGGAAAAAAAGAACATTTTACCTGCAGAACTCATGTAAAACAGAACCATTATTCAGATTTCACTAATAAGCACAGGCAGGCAGCTATGAAAATGAGTTGAATGAAAGCCATTTATATGCACACATGCATTAAGCATTACGAAACCAGCTTTGGTAAAGAACAGTTAGCTGGTGACACTGGGAGGTTTAAATCTTCCCCAGCTGGCGTTTTGGCCACAGTTTTAACTCTCAGGCTTTCAGCTAAATCACTTTCCCACTAAGACTTGTCTTATTTGATTCTATCCTTGATAGCCCGCGTTTTCTGGTAATAATTCATGTGTCCAGGGAGTCTGTCAGAAGGCTGTTTTTTCCAGTATGTGACTCCTGGGCATCATCCTTCGCAGTGCTGGATGCTTGGTCCCAACTGGACTATTAAAAGTCCAGTTAGACTATTAAAAGTCTACTATAATAAAGACTGACATTAATTATATTTTTTTAAAAAATCATATCTATTGCAGTGTCACCTTGATGCCTTCTGGAGGGCTTTAATCAGACAGGCTTTGGTTTAACTGGAGTTACTGGCATATGAGATACTGCCACAGAAGAGTTTTTGGTTCCAAACACCATCTCATCGTAGTGTCCAAACCTGATGACTATCAGGGGGCTGTTCTGGGGCAAGGAGGTTGCATTGTCCCCAGGCATGTCCAGTTCCAGGCTCCCCAGTCCAAGAAGGACAGGGAACTGCTAGAGAGGGTACAGCAAAGGGCTACAAAGATGATGAGGGGCCTAGAACATCTTTCTTATAAGGAAAAGCTGAGGAACTTAGGTCTTTTTAGTCTGGAGAAGAGAAGACTTGAGGGGAGGTCTGATCAATGCCTATAAATACTTAAAGGGTGGGTGTCAGGAGGATGGGGCCAGGCTTTTTCCAGTGGTGCCCAGTGACAGGACAAGAGGGAATGGGCACAAACTGGAACATAAGAAGTTCCATCTAAACATTCTGTGATTCTGTGAGTAGGACAGAAAGCTTGGTGCTAAAAGCCATAGGCTGAGGTGCTCTTTTGAAGAGGCAGGAACTGAAACTGAAAGCTGTGGTGGTGGTGTTTGAAGCTCATGGCGAGGTAATGATTTCAAGGTGTTACTCCATTGATCCACCGTGTTTCAGCAGTAACTAAAAATACTGGACTACACTTGTCATGTGGTTGGGGCCGTGCTTGTTGTGTGAATATTTTAATATATACTAAAGTACCACAGAATATACATATGGAACAGCATTCACTAGTAAAGCTCCTGACTGTATTACTAGTAAAGCTCCTGCTTGTCTTTGTCATACAGCGTTTTTTACACTGTATTTTTGCTTGTATAGTTCTCAGAACCTGATAGTTCAGATTTTTGCTACCTGCTCACACTGGGCTTGGAGAAACACGTCGAAGGTACCCTGCATTTCTGTGACCTCTTGCATTTGCAGTGGGTGAGACGAGTCCTTCATTTCTCTTCATTGTTTTATTTATTATTTTTTTTCCTTCTTTTCCACCCCTGCCACCCAGTCACTGGTATTCTTCTGCAAAGGCTTGAAATAGTTGGGATGGCAGCACAGTACATGAATTTGTAGCATTCTTTAGAAGCAAAGTACCGCGGAGCAGTGGAAAAGCATTCTTTGTGTGTATTATTTGCCCAGGAAACATAAACAGGGAATGGAAGGGAGTTCCCGGGGACAGAAATGCCAGAGCAAATGCTGACCTATAACTTCACTCAAAAGGCAAGCTGAGTTCTGTGTGTGCTGTGCAGGGATCCACGGTGACATTAAAATATTAGCCTTTAAAAGCTCATCAAGCAAATCTGTAAACGAGGGTTTATTTAAATTTTAGGACCTTGAGGGTTTATTTAAATTTTAGGACCTTAACGGTGTTTTGCATGGTATGATGCACCAGCCAGATGAACATGCCATGGAATTCATTCAGGCAAATCACAGTTTAAGGGTACATACCATCTTGCTTGCTCTCTAATTACTAAAGACTGAGCACAGTGAAAGGAACTGCATAAAAATTAACCAGTTGCTAGCCCAGTCTTCAGGGAGTTTTTAACTGTGAGGAAGGACAAACAACCGCTCTTTCTTCAAAGGTTGAGGGCTCAGACTGTGTGGCCAGGTAGGTGGAGTTAAATTATCTCCAGGCCAGGGCTGTCTCCTCAGCTTTCCTGGGCTGAGGCCCCACTACTTGCTGTAAATCAGTCCAGTAGCTCCATTCAACTGATGTGCTGACAAATCAATGATTAACTGAAAACTATCAACCAGCCAGAAAATCAATTCTGCTAAACAGCTGGAAAGTACAATAACTCTTGAATACAAATTACCTGATTAAATTATTTGCCAACAGGTTATTCCAACTGACTGAAGTTCAAAAGTGTTCTGCTCCGGGGTTCACTATGAGAAGTGCTAACGAAGTTTCTTTAAAACCTCTCTGTGAATGTAAGGCAAATACCTCCACCAATCTGAACCAGCAAAAGGTGGTGGTTGCCACAATGGAGCCCTTGGATCTCACAGCATCTTCCCAAAATCCAGAGACTCCAAAATCAGGAAAGGGCAGGATAGGATGGGAGAACTGTTAATGGAGAAGCTGCTGCCCGAGCTTTCACACAGCATTCATGGTGTCGCTCACACACACATTTACTGCTGAGAGTGCTTCCTCCTTCTTCGGGCTCAACTTTAGGTATCCCACAGCAGAGCCTCAGGTGTCAGATTTTATGAAATAATTAATTTAATTGGAAGGTACAGCAGCAAGGACAGCCCAGGCTGAGTGCCTCCAAAGAGAGGGACCCTGAACAAAGAAATCCCTGGGCAATTACACACTTGTGATCTATATACCCACCCCTTGCACCCTTTAGGTGCTCTCCACATATATTTTAATCCAGTGGTGATTTTTGGTCTGGGGTCTTCTAACATCTTACTGGATTCTTTTTCTGTGCCCAGGCAGGCAGGCAGGCTCTTACCTTGATGATTTACTTTTTCAGCCAAGGGTTGGAGCCTCCTAATCTTCTGGTTTACACTCCTTGTGCATCTGCACTCTCTGGCAGAACATGGAGAACTGAAGAGTCCCAGATTTGGGAAAAACACTACCAAATCAGCAGTGCGGTATCAACATCTTTCCCATACTAAAAGATAAAACACAGCACTGTACCAGCTGCTAGGAAAGTTATGAAGAAAAATATCGTCACCTAAAGGGTTCAGCAAATCTAGCCTCTCATGCTAAGTAGGCAAACAGCACAAATCACACCGTATTACAATCCTAACTAATTTATTCTAATTACAACTTACTTATATTAGTTGCTTAGCTTAAATCTCTCCACAGAATTCCTCGTTTCTTCCTGTGCAGACCCCACAGGAAGGGAAGCTTGTGATCCAGTTGACTTGTGTAGGTTGCAACTGTACACAGTTACAGCACAGGCTTCCAAACACCAATGTATTTTAAATAATGCCAGGCTGCTTCTCTGGTTTGATTTTGGAGAGTGTTTGGATGACTTTCAGTGCCTGACACATAAGCACGGTATTATGCAGAAATACTTCTGCAGCAGGAGCGTTCAGAAACGGCATCTCCCAAATTGCTGTTTGCCAGATACTTGCCAATACTTGCTGTGGCTGAAACGAGTATCGTCACGTCTCGTCAGGCCCAAACACAAGCCTTGTGGAGACACTCTTGTAGAGTGTGGGGCTTCTCCCTAATCAGTAGAACAATTTTGTGATGAAAACCTGAAGGGTTTTGTGGGGCTCCTAGGTGTTGCATCAGTTAAGACTCTGGAACGGGTTATGATGTCCTCATGCTTCATCATTCTTCACACAGAAGTTGAAATTCTAAGAATCATTTATTCTATTACAATAGAGGGTACAGCAGAGGGCTGCAAAGATGATTAGGGGCCTCTCTTACAAGGAAAAGCTTAGGGACTTGGGTCTTTTTAGTCCAGAGAAGACTAGGGGGGGATCTGATCAACACCTATAAAAACTTAAAGGAGAGGTGTCAGGAGGAAGGGGCCAGTCTTTTTTCAGTGGTGCCCAGTGAGAGGACAAGAGGAAATGGGCACAAACTGGAACCTAAGAAGTTCCGTCTAAACATGAGGAACTTTGAGGGTGGCAGAGCTGGAACAGGCTGCCCAGAGAGGTGGGGGAGTCTCCGTCTCCGGACACATTCAAAACCCACCTGGACACATTCCTGTGGAACTTGCTCTGGGCAACCTTACTCTGGCAGGGGGTTGGACTAGATGGTCTCCAGAGGTCCCCTCCAAACCCATATAATTCTGTGATTCTTTATATGATTTTTTTTAGTATTTATACAGAGGAAGCCAGAATTGCTGAGGCTTTTACCTCACCCTGAGTTTTTCTGCTTGCATTAGGTATTCTTCACCCCTTGAGCCTTGTCTGAATGATGAGCATATACTGTTATAGAGACCGTCGCAGATCCTCCATAAACCCTTGCAGATCCTCTGTAAACACGAGGTTTCAACTTCATGGGTACAGTGGTCTGTTCTATCAAAACTGAATCCACTGTTGGTTGTCCTGCATTTTTAGAGCTAGTTAACAAAATAAAGAGGAAGTGATACTGCTACTGAAAGAGAGTTGTTGGTTTTTTTCTCCCCTAGGATGTGTATTTTTTTAACTGTTTTATGGCCTCAGTGTCCTCACGGAAGAAACCTACCAAGTCATGCTTGGTTTCCGAGAGCTCTAGCTGAATTTTAAGTGGGTTATTGAAACTTACCCTCTCAATTGCAGAGAGTGCAGACCCAGTTCCCATAAATAATGCTGGATATTATACAATCCTGCCTCATTTTTCCACCTTATTGCCTGGGCAGAAGAAGGGGGAGAGCGGCCGGTTTGTTTAATAACGGCCTTGCCAGTGGATAACCCTAAATGCACTAAAACCTTTCTTCTGCACAGGGGTTTCGCGGTTTTTTAGATCATTTCTATCAAAGTGAAATGGCAAAAGCCACCGCTTTGGTATAAATAATCTAAAAAAACCCCAAAAGCCCTACGAAAAACCCAAAACCCCGCCGATTTTCCGGTTTCTGTGGGGAGAGGCCCAGCAGAAGCGCCCCCCGGGGGTTGGGGTGGTGGAAGAGGGGAAAGTAGGAAGTTGCAATTAAGAAAAAGAAAGAAAGAAAGAAAACAAACACCATCATTATTTTATTACTTTTTTTTTCTTT
>VXBW01003048.1:172528-200208 GCA_013400375.1 Thinocorus orbignyianus
TGGGGGGTCTCTGGGGCAGCTGGGTCCGGAGCCGCCGATTTTGGGGGGTCTCTGGGGCAGCTCTGCGACCCTGAGGTGGAGGGTAGGGGGGAGAATGCCCCTGAGGTCTTGTCCTGAGGAGCTCCTGTCTCTCTCGCCTTCAGGAACCCCCGAGGAATTTAATTTTGCAGAGGTTAATTAAAAGGCTGTTGTGAAGTAGTAAGGCTAAAGCTGTGCTGACAGTTCCTCCTCTTATTTTATTCATTTATTTATTCTCTTAATATTTATGTGAGTTTTTCTGCTCTAGCAGCTCTTGAAGGTATCAGTTGTGAGGTGATTCTGCGGGGTGGAATGTGCATTTATTACTCTCCTTTAAACTTAAGATGCATTCTGGTGCTGGTACTGCATTTGGTTTCAACACAGTCCTGTCACTTGAACGCCGTTACGGTGCTTCCAGCTGGCACTGGAGATTTCTGTGAATGTCACTTGCTGCAGAATTCTCCTAGCTAAGCTTTTTTTCCCTATAACTCCTCTCAGACACATATATGCTCTCATGCAGAATGAATCTGTAGTTTTTAAAGGCTGCTGTTATTTCATTTTGCTTCTCGTAATGTTACAATGTTGATATTGCTTCAATCTGAGTGGCTTAATATAGGTCTCTGTCTTTTTTTAGTCTTTGTCTACACTTCAACAACCATAATGAGAAGTAATGATAAAAAGGAAGGTGCGTATGGAGAAGTGTTTTCCTGAAGGCTCTAAGATACTTTAGATTTCAGGAAAAAAATGTGACTACCTTTTGGAAGGCATTTTGGAAAGTTCGCTGTTAATGTTGTCAAGGTAGTCTCCATGCATGGTATTTCTAATAACTTAAAGCTAGAAAACTGACCTGCTTCTTAAAATATATTTCGAGATACTCGTTTAGGTCAGCACACAGCATGTTTTAACCTGCACGTGTCAGTTGGTTTAACAACCTTGGCGGTTTTCAAGCTGAAGAAGCAGTCAGTAATGGTTACGCGATGATGATGAATTGTGTTAGAATTGCTTTCCAGCCTTAATTCCCACCTTTGGTTGTAAATTACAAGCCTCACCACATCTGACATTACTGCAGCAAATTTTGTTATACGTACATAAACAAATGTTCTCTAAATCCTCGTGTTACAGAAACAATTTCTTACTCTCTGTGCATCACTGAAATATGTGAGAGGTCGATGCATGCTCTTACCTGCAGGAGTTTGTAAACTGTCCTGAAAGAATGGACATAAAATACTGGCTGTAGTTGCACCGATGTAACAGGAATCAAGTAGTGGTGAACTGGGCACGCAGTTTGGATGCTGCTAAAGGCTTGTTTTCTTGTTTGCATTTTATATTCCAGCATTTAAGTCGCTGCCTTTTTATTATCTTAACAGGTTTATGGTTCTAGGCAGCCAGGAATTCTGTAAAGTACAGACTTGAAAAGTGTGTTTTCTGGATTGTGAACTGTAGCTTGGATTGATGTATTTCATCGTGTTAAAATCCAGATGTATACAGTTGTATGGATTCTGCCCTTTGGCCAATTACAGTACATAAACCCAGTAAATTTCTCCATGTTTGATGCTATTGCTAAAGCATCAGTCTTAAAGAGATCAGAATTATCCTGTGTTTATGTAGTGAACAGCAGGAGAAGAGTTAGTGGCTTCTGTTAAAAGTTATGTGGAAGAAGTGGGCAGTGTATCTGGAATTGGAATTTAGGGTTCTGTCACTTAATCTTCATTGAGAGGGGCAAAATGAGGCTGGGATTATTTGCTCTGAGTTTACTGAAGCCTGACTGCCCTCTTATGTAGAACTGACTCTGTTGCAAGTGGCTGCTATCAGCTGGCTGCAAGACCTCTTGGAAGAAGCTCACTGTGCTCTTACTGCAAGTTTGGATCTAAGCTATCCTTAGGCATCTATGTTTAACTTTAGTTGGACCTGGTGTGTGGGAAGGCTGAGGAAACAGGCCAAGAAATGGGCAGGTAGTGAGTGTAATGCAGAGCTTATTTATTTTTTTAATGCATTCTGTTTGTGTAAGTCATACTGCCTGAGGCACACAGGTACTGTGGGGACAGGCTAAAGATGAAATTTTGAATCTGTGTTCAGAAGACAGCTGACTTATATTGGAAGTATTTGCTCTTTGGATACATTTTAGTGCTTGGAATTTGTGTTCTATCATGTAATAAACATGAATGCAAATAGAATCATAGAATCATCCAGTCCAGTCAATGAATCTTGTATGCTAGTCAGGCATTTACTGGAGCTTATTTTGGGAGGTGGAGCAGAATGGATGTTCATAGGTGCAGTAGAATCATGGAAAGTGAATGTTTGCCTGACCTCTCCAAAGTAATTTGGATAGACAACACAAGAAGAGGAGTTACTTATTTCTTTCCCTTGGTTGAGCTTTCACTTTACCTGCTGTGCTTTTGTACAAGTAGAAAGAATCAGTTGAATTGGACTTTGCCCACGTTGCTGCTGCAAAGTAGTGTTTTGCTTCCCATAGTGGTGATACTAAAGATTTTTAAAAATGCAAGGTAGTGGGTGGATGTGTAAACAGGGAACAGGTTTTTTCCTTTACACTGATGGTTGAATTCTCGATTCTCCTCTCAAATTGCAGCTAGAAGGAAGAGTGGAAATAAGCCAAGGACTGGCCAGAGTATTTGGGCTAGTGCTCTCTTTTTAATTCAGCTGTAATATTTCTAGCAGTGTACATTGATGTCTAGTGTTCTTGTGTTAAAATCATATATATGGAGGATTTTAACCTGTGAAACCTGTTTTCTTCAGAACCCAGTTATTCAGCAGCTTCTGGACATTCATCTCTCTCTGCAGATTAGAAATCTGTATTTTGCTTTTTGACTCTTTCTGAGTGTGTGACTTCTCCTACAGCCACTGGTTCTCCTCATCCTCTGTTTCTGTTGCACTGGATTCTGAATGTCTTGTCTCCCATTTCCTCTGTGTCAGCTGCTTGTCTGGTAACAAGAGTGTGGGACACTATTTCATCATGCAGTGGTTGAGAAAAAGTTGACTTTCTGGGCTTTCTCAAAGATTGTGTAATGTCCAGTGGTGTGTTGAGTCATTATCAGGATATTTGTGAAGAAGGCTGAGGAAGTGATGAAAAGTATGCCAAAGATGATACTTTCTCCAAAGAGGAAAGAGAGTAATGGTTATAGTGAGTAATAGGACTGTCTCCTGTATCTTGCTTTCTGTTTCTGCATGTGCAGGTTTCTTCTGTAGCTGGAATGACACCCAGGTGGGATTTTCATCAGCTGGTTTTACTGGTGACTCAGTTCTAAAGTAAGTCTTTCTAGGGAGATAATTAGGGTGTAGGTATCTTCTGTTCCCATGGGTGATCCTGGTGATTCTTCCAAGTGTGCTTACAGGAAAACAGTCTTTTGGGGCTTTTTTGGCTGTTCTTGTCTCTGCTTCCCTTGTGTTAACTCAAAGAGCTGGAGTGAGTGTCGTAGCTGATTGGCGCTGGCCTTAGAGGTGTTTGAGGCAATTTGGCTACAGCTGGGGGGGCACCGGGTGAGTATGTGGCTTCCTAATCTAGTTTTGAACATTCTTGGTGGAGATTGTCTTCTAAGGACCCAGAACAAGGGTCTTTGGTTATACAGTGGTATTGTCTTCAGGTCATTATCATTTTAAAAAGAAAAGACAGCGTTTCAGTACAGAATAAAAACAATCTGATTAAACCAATTCTTCATTTGTGGGTGCAGTAGGTCTATCCATGTTCTGTTATTGCCTGCTCTTACTGCACCAGAGGCAAGGGCCAGCCTGAAATTTGACAATGTTGTGGCTTCCTGCAGGAAACAGTGAAAATACTGCTTGCTTTTTGACAGCTGCCGTGGAGGGAGTGAACAGTGTAGCTGTTGATAGGCTTGAAACTGTGCCAGGAGGATGCCTGACTTCTGTCCTCCTCTAATGTATTTATCCCTGCCTTTCCTTGTTCCAGGTCTAGTTACTGTAGCAACTTAGTTTTAGCTATTTCTAGGTGCCTTTTTCTAGTACCCAAGTAGGATTTAAAAGGTATTTATTTTGCTGCATGATTTTCTAAAGTTCCTTCTCTGTGCCTGTTATCAGAGGTGAGGTCAGGGGATGCTATTTCTTGGTTAACAGGAAAAGCTATAACCAGAGGCAGAGGCTTTTTAGCTGTTAAATCCACTCCTATCTCAAGGAGTGAATTGCAGCCCTCAAGACACTGCAGTTTGCACTTTTAAAGCTGTGGATGAAAATAAGTCTCTGTTTTGCTCTCTGTTGTTACTTCATGTTGTTACCACAACATTAGTGGTTTTACCTGCTCCTAAAACTCCAGCTGTGTTCCTGAACTACAGCAGGGGAAAGGTTGAGGCAAGTTTATCTGTATCTCTACAGTCAGACTTACAGTTCAGATACAAGCAGCTCTTAAGAGCTGATATGCTGGTGGCAAATAGGAATTGAAAGAAGATCCTCTGGAGCTTAGTGGCAAACTCAAAGTGCGTTTCTTCCAAGTTTGCCAGTTCAGCTTAGTGTTGGTGACCCAGGCACAACTCAGAGGTGCCCCAGGGAGAGAAAGTAATCACAGCCACTGATCTTCCCAACAACTTGAAGATCAAGGAATATGAACATTGCAGTTCCAGCTTCTCAGATGATTTATTCTTCTTTTCCCCAGTAAGATGAACAAACTCTTCCTGAATTAATCTGCGTGACACTTCCTCCTTTTGTTTTCTGTAGATCTTTCAACTTCAGATCTGGGATAAAGCTCAAGTCTTCCGAGTGATATTCTTTGGACTGCACTTCTTAGTCTGTACTGCTTCTGTATTGGTATTTATATCACCAAGAATAAGAAAAATGCAAGGGATGAGAGAAGCACAGCCTTATATTGTGAGAATGAGTGCCAGCCTGTTAGGAACCTTTGTAATGAATGTCAGTTTAAAGGAGGAGAAAGATGGTGAGTGATGTTAGTCGGGGAACACCTAATCCATTTTAAAGCTTCACTTGTTTTTCTGTGATGAGCAGGAACACAGATAAACACAGGGACTTGTGCTCAGTTCCTGGCACTGGACCTGAAGTGGCTAAAGATTGACATAAGTGCTTAGTAAAGTCTAAGCTTAGCGAAACACTTACTGAAAGTGGTGCCTGTTGACTGTTTTAGTGGCCCTCTTATGATGCGAGAAGAGAGCAGTTAACCTTTAGATCTTAATTTTAGTGTGTGGCAATGGGTGAAGAACAGTCTTAATCCCGTGCTGGTATAAAATTGTGGAAAATAGGAACTGTGCCTTACTGTAATAAAACTTTTAACAGTGTCTTGCCAAAGGAAAAGAGAAACGAATTTGAAACAAGTCTGTGTAACTGGCTTGGATAAGCTGTCTGGAAGTCAAATAAGGAGAGGCAAGTTTAACCCTGCCCAACCCTGTCATTACCTAATCAGTGAAATAGGGAACAATTGAATTAAGGTAAATGCAGATGTAATTACAAATAATTCTCTGAATATCTTGTAGTATGGGTGATCTGTCACATAACTGTGATTGCAGTGGTTTCAAACACTCCTTTTTGTTTAAGGAGTTTAAACATACTGGTTTTGTTTTAAGTCATCAGACAGATCTTTGAAAGTTACTTAATTTTAAATGGATACAGGAGGAATAATAACATAAAGTTTGAACCAGAGAGATGATCTGGCTTTTGAGAACAAGAAAAATAGTCAAGTAGTTGGATATCAAGAACAAATCTTTTCACTGGATTCCAGGGGCTTTGGCCCTCGTGCCAACATAAATATGGGTGTCTCTCTAATAGCAGAATTGTCTTGGGTTAGTTCGTGCTTTTTGGAAATTTATGATATGAAATATACAGTTCACTTTTATACTGGCCTGTTTTAAGAAAATGGAGAGTTAAATGTTGAACTGGGCGCTCCCTTTTCCTCTGGGTGTTTTGAAGAGAACTCTTGAGGTCTCCTTTTCCTGAAGAAAATATTGGTCAGACGTAGAGCTGTGCTCACTAAAACACTTCAGATAACTCTGCTTAAGGCAGGTGTGGAGAATACTGTCACTGAGTGAGTGAAGAAGCATGTAGTTAATACTAAGCTCTCTGCCTTTTTGGTGTCTTTATCATCTCATCTTGTGCCCTTCTCAAGTTATGCAAGGAAAGTAACTGCTCTCCTGAAGGGAATGTACAACCTTACTGTTTGGCTGAACACAAATCATGTCAAGTATGGGGAGAGTGGGGGCAGAGAAGGTAAATATTCAGACACGGAATGATACCCGTGTTTAGCTCTAAAATTCATAGGATTTTATTACTTTTTTTTTTGTTCTCAACTTGTCTTTCATCTCTGATGTGGTAATTAAAGACAGCGTGTTCTGACAAATCTGAAATGCCCTCTGGTACAGACTCATGCAGTTGAAAAAAAAAAAAATCTTTGTTTTCGAAATAAACTGTTCTGGATGCACATGTTAGTGGCTTTTCTGAGATGTCTGATACCAGGCTGTCATCTTTAATTACTTCTCCGTGCTCTGCCTTTGTTCCTTCAAAGTATTGTCAGTGGTGGGCCCAAATCTGTTTCTATTATGTGTGCACATCTTGGTGATATTTTGGGTGCACTGGTGTCCCTGGAGAACGTGACTGATTTCAGTGAAACAACAAAGGACCAAAAGCATGAAACAGTTTGCAAAATCATAATGATTATGGCTGTATATGTGGATTTTAAAGTTCATTTCCTGCCCCGAAAAGTTCTTGTCACGCAGGTTTTTAGCCCTGTGAGTTAAGTGTGCCCATACTTAATTTTTTCTTCTGTGTTCCCTTTAGGATTACATGATGGAATTCACATTTTCTCAAGAAAAGCTGCGTGTCCTGGATCAGAACCGCTGAAGATACCTTCTGATTTCAACACCCAAAGCAGGGTCCTGGAACACAGTTGTCAAAAGAACCCGTACAATGGATCTCAAAGAAAGCTGCCCAAGTGTTAGCATTCCCAGCTCCGATGAACACAGAGAGAAGAAAAAAAGATTTACTGTAAGTATGCAAGAGTATAAGCACTGTAGGCAAATGTGTAGGCTAGTAGTACCTAGAAGTGCTACTTTTTTTTTTAAACTATTAAACTTGGTATTGTTTTCACCAGGTTTATGGAAATCTGCTCACTTGCTCTTGTGGGTAGTGGCCATAGTCCAATGTGAGAAGTTGTGAATGTTTTACAGTGTTTAACTGCGTTGCTTTCTGCAAAACAGAACTTGACTTGATGAATTTCTGGTGGTTTTACCCTCAAAAAGCAGCATTTTCTTGTATAAAATACATAAGTAGCCTGGCAACCTGCTCTAGGGAGAGGTGTCCCTGCCCATGGCAGGGGGGGTGGAACTTGATCATCTTTAAGGTCCCTTCCAACTCAAACCATTCTATGATTCTATGAAATGCAGGTGGGACATTTTGGTAGCAAATCAGATCAAGATTTAGTGTTCTGCATTATTTTTTTGTGAAAACATTTACTGTCTAAAGGAGTAAAGTGTGGTTTTGATTGGTTTGGGTTTTAGATGGCCAGCTTTTTTCATACTCTATTATTTATATTTTTTGTGTGTAAAAGAGAAAAAATTATCAAATTTTTTCTGCCTTCCTTCCTGTTTTCTGATTGGAATGACTATGAGTTTTTTTTCCTATCCTGTTCTCATTTCCACTTCTTGTCATTCCCCTCCCTTTTCCTTTTTTGGCCTCCAACTTTGACTTGCTTTCTGGAAGTAAAGTCTTCCCGTTCCGTGGGGAAACTCTTTACATTGCATGCTGAAAAATCAAGTAGGGTAGCATGGATTTTTGGTTTGCTTATACGTGTGCTAGGATATAAAGACAGCATAATAATGCTTCCTTTAAAAAGCTCAAACTATTTCTTTGCTCTTGTGCAATTTCCTCTAAGCTTTTTTTTTTTGAGTGGATTAGTCACTCTTCAGATGTGGAATGCAAACACCCTTAGATGGAATTACTGTCTGAAGAACACAATAAAACAAAGATTTACTTTGGGGTATTATATGTCTTCCTTGGAGAAGAATAATGCTGGTTGATTGTACAGGTTTATCAAGATGTAGTTTGGGGAAGCAGTGTGTTGGTAAAGGGAAGAAGTGAAAGAGAACTTTGAGTTCTGTGTGTGAAACTCAAATGAGCAGGAAAAACTTCATGAAAGTCTAAACTTGAGCAAACCAGGTCTGTTTTATGGCTGTTAAAATGTGGTTTAGTGTGGTGATTTTCAGGTCATTTTCCATAAAGATTTGTGTGACTCTTAAAGGCAACTTAAAGGTACTTTCTTTGGGCACACCCTTTAGGAAACTGTACAAGCAAGAGTAGGAATCTTCAGAAACTGGGGACTGAGGAGAGGGAAAAGAAACCCAACCTAGTTCGTGCTGTGTGGAGATAGACTTTGTCTTGGCAGCTTCTGCTTTCTGCATCAGGGAATAATTAGCAGTTTGACAAGAACTGCTTCTCACAACGGAGCTTTTGAGCATCATCAGATATATTTTTGGCTTTGGTAACAGAAGTGATGATCGTGCTTTTAACTTCAGGGCAGGAGCTGTGAATTCCAGCATGTGTCTGTCAGTGCTTTTACTGTGTCTTCTCCTTTGTAGCTGGGTTGTAATGACTGGAGCCTGTCAGTGCTGCTTTCGGTGGGAAGCAAGAGAAGGGTGCAGGGGGGGAAATGTTTCTTAACGAATTTGTGGTGTGTAGAACTGTCATTTCTGACTGAAATGAAATTGGCAACTTCTTATTGTCATTTCTGATGGCAGTGTTAGTGCCACTTCCATAGGGAGCAGTTAGTCCAGCGCAGGGCCACCAAGATGATTAGAGGGATGGAGCACCTCTGCTGTGAGGACAGGCTGAGAGAGCTGGGACTGTTCAGCCTNAAGGTTAAAGTGGAAAAGGCTTGGAAAGACTTAAGGTGGCTATTCTGTATAATCTTCACTTACAGCATATATCATTTCTGCTTCAGAGACTATTCTAGAATCTTACTGGTCTGAATAGAAACTATGAATTCCAGCTCAAACCTGACAGTGGCTCCCTTAATGCTGGCATGGAAACAAGACAAGTATGTGCAACTTAGCTTTTACTAGTTCTTTTTTTTTTCCCCTTGCACTTGCCCTGATGAAGCATTTTTAAAAACAATCCTGTCTCTGTGCAGTCCTCGTTCTGATGAATAATTCAAGCTTTTCAGTTTTTTTTTCCTTGAAAACAAACTCCTTATTCCTCCTGAGCATTTTCATAATCATTTGTTGAATATTTGATTTTTTTTGTTGTTGTTGTTAAAGACTGCATTCTTCTTATATTTACTATCAATATTTTTTTTTCTTGACAAATAATTTTGCATGTGAATTTTTGGGACCTTCTGGCAGGGAAGCTTTTTTGCTTCCACTTGATTCGTGGTAGCCAGCCTCTAGGTATATCCACTCTAGTTCACTGTCCTGCTTTTTCCGGAAGATTCAGCATCCACTTCATTCATTAAATGAGCAAAAAGTGCTTGTTTTGGGCAGTATCTAGGCTATATTAATTGCTTTTCTGTCCTTGGTGCATAGTGGGCCATTCTTTTGCCTCTTTTGCCAAATAGCTTTGTTTTGGATTTCTTGCTTTTATCCCCATGCTGTTTGATGTCTGAGGCTTAATTTTTTTCTCCTGACCTGTTCTTGTCTCCCTTCACACCCCCATCCTACTCAGGCTCATTAAGAAATCTCTTTCAAGGTTGCTGTTTGTCTGATTATATCTGGAAACTTTGTCTCAAACTTGTGATATATAATACTAATCCCCAGCCTTGAGGAAATTGAGGTGTTGGTTTTGTTTTCTTGTTTTGTTGACACTTAGTAAATAGTTACTTCCTCAATGCTTGCTCTCTTGAAACAGGGAAACAGCCTGCCTTTTTGCTTATCTTTGTCTCATAAAAATTGAAAACTTAGTCCAGGAGCATGAGCTACTGAAAGTTGAAGCTTTTTAATTCTAGTAACTTCTTTTTTGTGAAGAAATCTGTCTTGTCCAGAAATAGCTGGGCCTTGTCCTGTGTCTGGGAAGATAGTTTGTGGTGATTGAAATGGTGATGTTCTCAGGAGCTCTGTTTCTTTTTCCTTTCTTAAAGCTTCACATTATTTACCTACATATTACAAAATGTGGATGCATCTTTTGGGAGTTTTTTCTAAGACTAGTTTTGGGTTAGGAGTGATTAGGTTTATGGTTATTATCTAAGCAAGACTAGATCTCTCCCCCTTACCTTTCTAGAAATAGGCGTTGTACATCTCTCTAAATCACTACGTAAGCATAGCTGAGAGTAATAATACAGCTCAAAGACATGTTATGTTTTGGGGGTTTACCAAAATGTTTGTAGGTATAGTATGTGTTCTTACCACTCAGTGCTTCCATTGCTGTTGAACTTGCAGTTTCTCCTTCGTTGGGTATGCAAGAGCTTTGGTGGTGGTGGGAACTGAATGTTTTTAATGTGCTCTTATGTTAAAAAATATTGGCTGTGTCACTGTTCTACAGTTAGCTACTTGGAGAATAAAACACTTAATTTTGAGGTTGTCAAGGAGGTGAATATCATCTTGTATCCCAAGTTACACTTGCCTGTGCAGTTGGGCCATCTGTGTTTTAAGAAGTTGTCCACAGCTGCTTTTTAGGCTTGTTGTTATTGATGTGCCCTGCAGCCATGGGGAGTGGAGATATTGTGTGTTTCAACATAATCTGCAGGACCCAATTTGCTGTCTAAGATGCCGAGTTCAGGAGGACAGTAGTTAAGTCTTTCCAGCTGAAGCTTTTGCTGTTTAAGTCTAGGGAGGCTCTAGAAGGTGTGTAGCTGGATTTTGTGCTCATGCTTGTTTAACAGTGCAAGGGAAAGCTAGTTTTCTAAGAAGAGTCTCATCAGCATCCTCCAGGATGCTTCTATCACAGATTCTTCTATCTGTGTTCCTTAGGGAAGGCTGAGAGGAGCTTATTTGAGCAGTTAACATAGCATGAATGTGAATCTCAGGCGAAGGAGCTGATGGTGGTGGCTGCTGTTTCTGCAGAGGGAGTTAAAAAGGAGAGAGGCAAGCTGCTGGTGAAGGACAGAAGGGGGACTGGGGCATTGGTCCAGTTTTCTACACTGGGAATTAACAACCTTCTGCACTCATTTCCTTGCTGTGCCCATCCTCTCTCCTGAAGGAATGGCCAGGCTCCTTCTGGAAGTACCAGAAGGTGGAGGAGGGAGGTGAACTAGTTGCATGAGAGAGGAGAAGCCTGCTGGACACTTGGCTGTCAGTCAAATTTACAAAGCCAGGGACTCAGTCTGTCTGGTTACTGGAGTCTTCTGGTGCTGTGGGCTTTGAATTGCCATTACTGCACAGCAGGTTCCAGCTGTTCTGGATTATCAAGTTGTTAACAAATGTCATAGCTACTGTCTGATAGTTCATCCCCAACAAGAACACCTGGCTAATTCATGAAACTCCTTTAAATCAGATTTGGTGTTAGTTTTTGCTTACCTGGTGTTTAAAAAAGAAAGTAAATAAAAACGAGGCACTGGAACAGGTTGCCCAGGGAAGTTGTTGATGCCCCATCCCTGGAAGTGTTTAAGGCCAGGCTGGATAGGGCTTGGAGCAACCTACTCTAGGGAGAGGTATCCCTGCCCATGGCAGGGGGGTTGGAACTTGATGATCTTTAAGGTCCCTTCCAACTCTGACCATTCTGTGATTCTATGAAAATTTGTAAAATACCAGACTCTTCTAGTTGTTCTTTTAATAATTTGTGTATGTTTATGTCACTTAGCTGTAAGATAAATATATAGATGGATAGATATCAGCAAGTACATATACACAATACATTTAACAACCTGCAATTATTTCCACCACAGAATTAAGCCTGGGGAGGTTTTATTAAACTTTGCTGCTGGTGATAACTTTATCTTTGTTACTACAGGTTTACAAAGTGTTGGTCTCCGTTGGCAGAAACGAGTGGTTTGTCCTCAGACGTTATGCAGAGTTTGATAAACTCTACAACACGGTAAGGAAAAGGCAGGGCTGTGAAGTCTTGCCCCACCAGCACAGAGTAACACTTGTTATGGTTTGAGTTAATTCCCTCTTGAGGAGTCTGAGTCAACACCCAATAACCATAGGAGCCTGTTTGAAAATGACAGGGTGGGGTTTCTTTAAACTTCGGTTTGTTTGAATTTCAAACTCAAAATCTGCTTATTTGTTATCTTTTTAATTGTTCCTTGGGATCACAATGTCACGATAGAAGCTTCCAAACTCATTGTCAAAATATCTGAAACGTAGAAGTAAAAATCACTGCAAAACTTAAAACATGTCAATAGATAAATTTCCCTTAAAATAAACATTTTACTTTGAAAGCCATGAAACAAATACTTGTTTCTTTATATAAACTTTCTGATAGGTCAGTCAGGGCAATTCTTACCTGCAGCTCCATAGCCAAATTTTGTGGCAGTGGGCTCCAGATAAAATAGGCCTCTTCAGCAACTAAGTATAGATTTCTGGGATTTGTTGATTTGAGAATCAACCCCGTCCCTGCTGGAAACCAGGACATTGCTAGAAGAGGATTTTGCCAAAAAGAACTTGTGCTGCAAACTGGAAGAGATATTGATGTTTCTAAGGAAAGAAGAATTGCTGGTATTAGAAATCTATTATTTTAAAGAGAATGAGGTTAAGATTGCTTTTCTGGAGTGCTCAAAGAAGCAAATGTAATCAAGGCTTGGTTTATGTCAGAGATTTTTGATAAATCCAGTGCTGCTGTTTATGATTTTCTCGTCAGTTTATCTGGTGTAGAATATAATCAAATTGTTAAATACAGCAGTGTAAAATAGGCTGCTCATTTGTTTATGATTTTGACTTGGAGGGAGGTTACCTGTGGTTTCTAAAGCTTTAAGAACCTGCAGCCTGCTCTAGGGAGAGGTGTCCGTGCCCGTGGCAGGGGGGTTGGAACTTGATGATCTTTAAGGTCCCTTCCAACTCGAACCATTCTGTGATTCTAAGAATGTTGCTTTGGTAAAATCCAGAGACCCGTATCCCCAGCCCATCTTAAACCTCATGTATACACCCCTATGCCATCAAGTCAAAAAAAAACCACCAAACCTGAAAGAGAGAATTGATGGAGGGAGGAAGTAAAGAGGAGAATAAAACTAACACTGAAGTTCTAGACTATGTTTTCTTAATCTGGGGGAAGTGAAAACTCACTGTGGTGATATTGCAGCAGATAACTACGGCCTATTGCAGCTCTCTACAGTGAGATAGATGGCCTTTGAATTTAAAAGGGTATGACTGGTGCAAACAAGCTCACTACAGATTGTTTAGGGTTTGTTTTTCTTCCCCTGAGTGTACAAGTAAGAGGAGATGGCAGAGAGGAGCACAATTACTAATAATCAAGTGTTCAGCCTGTTCATCAGAAAATAAACAAAATGCAATTATTTCCAGGTACTTTGATGTCTAAGCACAGTTCAATTGTGTGTGTTTTCTTTTCAGCTAAAGAAGCAATTTCCCACCATGAGCATGAAGATTCCAGCTAAAAGAATATTTGGGGATAATTTCGATCCCGGTAAGTTGTTATCTTGTTACTCATTTTGTCAGTTTCTTTATATGAAAATTGCTCTATTTCAGCCTACAAGAAGCTATCTTACGAGTTTTCCACCAATCCTCAAAACAGTGACTAAACCAAAGTTTAGTCATGCTTCAGTCAAGAACAGGAGCCAGCGTAGGTAGCTGCTCTACCTTGTGATCGTGAGCAAAGCATTGCTTAGTAGCTCAGTATTTCTCTCCTGCTGAAGGCTGGAGCTCCTCCCATGTTCAGAATTCTGGGAGATTCTCAACTGTCAGGTGTAACCTCTCTTCTGGAAAAGCAAAAGTCAAAAGCCAGGCTCTTCTAAACATATGCCTAGTAGATTTTAAACTTCCTTTATGTGACTTTTTCTCATCATAGAATCATAGAATAGTTAGAGTTGGAAGGGACCTTAAAGATCATCAAGTTCCAACCCCCCTGCCATGGGCAGGGNACTAAAAAGCTTTGTCTTCAAAGGCTTTTGAACTCTCTCTCTATCTAAATTTGCTTCCTTGTACAGTTCAGAAGAAAATGAATCTCTTCCTGCTGCAGTTCCACTGACAGAAACCCATTTGACACAATCCCGTTAGCAGTGGTGGGTCTCAATTAAACTTGCTCACAACACTAATGAAAAAAATCTCTGGTGAAGTGCATGGAATTAGGCTAGCTCGTTAATCCATTCACTGATGAATAAATAAAAAGGTAAGTGGGAAGGTAAGGCCTTTGCTCTGGGTGTTTGCACCCTTCATCAGGCCGTTTTTACTTCAGGCTTTTCCTGGTGGTCACTGGGAACCTCTCACCCTCCCTTGGTTTGCTGATGTGGTTGGACTGTTTGCTGATTCACCTCCTCCTGCACCTCTTTCAAGCATTTATCTTCTTTGCTGAAAAACAATCAGATCCAAAGGTGTTAAACTCTTGGGATGTGTTGGTTTTGGTTTTTTAAAGTTCTTTTCAAACAAATTGATCTTGACAGTTACAATTAATCATCTTCGTCCTGACGTGAAGCTCCCTTTTATTTTTCTATTTAAATAATCAAGTGCAAGTATCCAAGCTCTGATGTTTCCTTCTGGTGAAGGTGTAGATAATTGCCAGAAGTTCTATGTGTATTGTGTCTGCAGGGATGTCTTGTTTTATTTTGGTTTCTTTCCTTTTCTCTGACCTTGGAGTTTTCAGAGCTGGCTGAAGTCCTAGTAATGTCGTGCAGTCTGATCTGCTGTCCAGCCAAAGGTGCAGGTGGATTTCTTGGTATCATATTTTGGAAAATTGAGTATAAACAGGGTGAACAGGAAAAGAACCCACCAACCTAAAACTTTATTAAAACTATATATGTAAAACAAGTCCCCAGACTTGTTTTAAATTTCTGTGAACTGTGCTGAAATCCTTGAAGCATGAGAAACTAATTAGTTCTCAAGATGTTTCTTGCTGAGGGGCAAGGTGGGGATGGAGCCGTGATGCTCATTTACATAATTCTTTATCATAACACTGATTTATTGAGTCTGTGATGTAACATTGCTACTGGTTTCTGAAACAAGTGGCATATTTTACAAGTGCTGAAAAGGTATTGAATTTCTGTCAATCCCTGCTTGGGCATGCAGCATTGTACTACTACACTGGAGCACAATAGTGCAAAACTCATATATCCCTTTTCCCCAAATCCACCAAAAATACTGTTATATAACATACATTGTCATCTAAATGCTCCGTTTTCATTGTCACCTGGTTATTTAAAAATTAATCTTGTTTTCACTTCAAAAATGGGGCAGAGGAGAAATGACAGAAACCAGCCAGAACACAGAACCAGAAGATTACAAAATACATTGGAATTCACACGATGCAAGTGGTTTATCTTCAAGAACACAGAGAGCTCTGGGGGCTTAGAGGGGCTGGTGGTGGTGTACATCCCACTGGCCTGAAACTGCTCATGATGGTCACTCCTATAACTTCCTAATGCTAATTGACCTGCCTGATTGATGCCAGTAATTTGGGATATAATCCCTAAACCCGTGTTAGGATATTTAATCCCTGAAACAATATGATAATTTTTCTGAATTTTCTTAATATTTAAAATACAGCTTTTAATGAAAAATTAGTTTAAAATGTTAATAGTTGTCAGTAACTTGTATGTGATAGATCCATTGGAATACCTTAAAAGATAATACACAAGTTAAATAGTCTTTTTCCCTACAAATCCTTTGTATGTTTTCGAGTAGTGTTGTGGAGAAACAGAAACTTGTTCTCACCTCATTTCAATCTTTTAAGCTTGTGGCCCTTATGTGTAGAATCCTGTTATGAACCAGTCATGATCCAATCTCTTTTTAACTGCTATTTAAGGCCTAAGAAACCTGAATTTGAAAATAAGTCTTTTTCGGGAGCTGGCTGATCATTCTAATAAATCTTATCTCTTTTCTTTTTTGGGTTTTCTCCCCAGGTTTTATTAAACAGAGAAGAGCAGGACTGAATGAATTCATTCAGAATTTAGTTAGACAGCCAGAGCTATGCAACCAGTAAGTAGTTTCTTTTCTGTTTTATAAGGGCTATTTAAAAGCCATGAGATGTCAAATACAAAATTGCAAATTAACTACTTTTATCCAGGAAATGTATTTTCCATTAAAGTAAATTTTAACATGGGTGCTCATTCCTTCAGGATAAATCTGCAGACTGATGAACAGTATGAAAAAAACGATTTTATTTTCTGAAAACTCACCTAGAAATTAACTTGCAGGCAATTAACTGATCCTAATTCAGGGGGTGCAGGTTCCAGTGCAAACTCTGCTGCTGCTGGGAGAGGGGGTGGTGTTTGTTTTACCAATGGCTGTGCTGGTTGAGAATTCTGCTGTTATTTGGGAGTAAGTCAGTGCCTGCATCCTCTTGTTAAAGCGGTTCACGTGTGTGCTCCAGGACTTGTTTTAAGTCAGTTTAAGTACTTGTTTAACTGAGCAGCTTAATCAGCTTGCTTGGGTGGTTTGGGAGATAACCAAGCTGACCTGGCTGAAACAAATTAATAACTTTGCACATAAACTGTTCCATCAGAGCTGCTGGTGTGTCAGTGAGAGATGCTGCTGCACCAGGGTCAGCTCTGGTTCAATCTAGGAGATAGTGCTTCTATGTGTGAACTGATTTTGGGGGGTAAACTGTGTTTTTCTTTCAGTTAATATCCATACCTAATCAGTTCAAACAAAATCCATGCAGTTTTCTGTGTCTAGTAAAATGGTAACGCTCTGTGTTTGGCTTCAGTGTGGAGTAAATGTCTTTAATTACATCTGCTTTGTTTAACAAACCTGTCTGTACAGTGTGTGAAACTGCCTGTTTCCTGCAGGAAAATAAAAGCAGAAACCTCTACAGAATATTGCTGCAGTTTCCAGCTGGCAGTCAGATAATTTGATGGAAAAAAAAATAAAATATATATAAAAATCAACTATTTAATGTCTTAATAACCTGAAATATGTACTTATTTTTTTAAAGGAAAAAAAAAGGAGCATTTTATACATACACCCTGCAATAAGTGGGGGGAAAAAAATTCAAACCAAAATCTTTCCAGTGGAATAGACTTCTAACAGAACAAGTACTGTGAGTTTTGTGGTTGTAGTTGTGTTCTTCTCTGGGAAAGAATAGAAAGCACTTTCAAGTAACTAACTATTGAAAGCTGATCTGTTACGTTACATTAGGAAAGGGCACTGGTTTTATTTAGCAGGATCCCCTCCCATGCTTGGTTGTCAGTGTGTCCGTGTGCCAAATGTTGTGTCTCAAAACATGCTGTATTTGTTCTCTGAAGGTAAAATGGTACTTTTTGGTGCTAAAACACCACCAAACCTTAAATCTGCTTATGTTCTTATTTTTTTTGTGAGCTTGAAACTTGTTTTAAGCTTAAATGCAACTGCAGCTGAGCCCATGTTCTTTAACGAGGCACTTAGCTAGTTTTAATGAATCAGACAGGCTTAAAAATAAGTCTTATGAAGTGTTTTGTTGCTGTTGAAAGTGTGTTAAACAAAAAGCTTATTAGGCGTAGCTCTGCAATGAAAACAAAATAGAGACTGAAGTTTGTCTTGTGTTGTTCTCTGTCCCACCCTTAAAGTAACAGTGATTTATATGGGAGAAAAAGCAAGCCTTTAATTCACAAGTCATTGCAAAAACATGTAATTTTATAGTCATTTCTGTTTTTTCTTTTAATAACCACAGGGTAATTAGTTTTTCTGGAGCAAGCTTGTACTTTTTGCATGTTCCATTGCAGCAAATCATGTTAGTAATTACATACCATTCATAGATAAGGTGACGGATTATTAGTGAAGAAATACCAAACTTTTGTGGGTTTATTGGTTTGGTTGTTTTGGGTTTTTTCTAAAATCTGCTAGGAACTACACAAGGAATATGTAGAGGCTGACTCTTCACTGGGAATCCACATCCTTGTTTTATTAGACTGTTTTTCTGTCATGTGCTAGTTTTTATATTAGGTAAAGTAACTTATGTAAAGTTAATAATGTGCAAGGAAGATTTAGCAGGTTTTGCATTCTCACAGAACCTTCAACATCTCAAAACCATGGAATTGCCTGTGTTGGAAGGGACCTTTCAGATGGTCTGGTCCAACTGTCAACCTGACACCAACAAAATCCATCACTGAGCCATGTCACTAAGCGCTGTGTCAGCCTGTCTTTTTAATACCCCCAGGGATAGTGCCACAACCCCTTCCCTGAGCAGGCTATTCCAGTGTGGAGTAACCCTTTCTGTGGAAAACCTTTCCCTGATATGCAATCTGAACCTCCCCTGGTGTGGCTTGAGGTTGTTTCCTCTTATCCTGTCACCTGTGACTTGGGAGAAGAGACCGAGCCTCCCAGCTACACCCTCCTTTCAGGGAGGTGTAGAGAGACAGAAGGTCTCCNAGGGAGTTGTAGAGAGCCAGAAGGTCTCCCATCAGCCTCCTCCAGGCTGAACACCCCCAGCTCCCTCAGCTTCTCCTCACAAGACTTGTTCTCCAGACCCCTCACCAGCTCCATTGTCCTTCTCTGGACCTGCTCCAACACCTCAGTGTCCTGTTCTTTTTGTGGTGAAGGTCCCAAAACTGGACACAGCCCTTGAGGTGGGGCCTCACCAGTGCCCAGGACTGGGGGATGGTCACTTCCCTACTCCTGCTGGCCGTGCTGTTCCTGATCCAGGCCAGGATGCTGTTGGCCTTCTTGGCCACCCGGATGCACTGCTGGCTCATGTTCAGCTGGTGGTCCATTAAAACCAGTATCAGGATGCCATATTTTTACGTCCTACTTAAGCTTTTACTGAAACTGCTTTCCTAAGGATGATTTGTGGTGCTGTCCTTGTTTCTGGATGAGAAGGCACCTGAACACCTGATTTGAAAAGCACAAATGTCAGATTCAGTGTGTCCAAGGTAGAATATTTACATTATTCTCTGAAACCTGCAATGCTGTGGTGTTCTTTTTTCCCCCCTTCTTTTCTTTTCTCCTTTGTTCTTGGGTCTGATGTGTTTGTTGAATATTGTATCAAAGCCAAACCTTTCCACTCAGTAATAAACCCAGTGAAAACCTGAAGGGTGTTAGGGTGATTAGAGAGACCCTGCAATGGTTGTTAAGGGTTTTCCTGCCATCGCTGTCAGGTGGAATAAGGAGTGGGATGGATCATTGGCTTAGAATGAATTGGGAATTAAGTAGACTACCTTCAGGCTGCATTTACTCACCCAACTGTGTTTGAGAGGGAACTTTTTCTCATGGATAGATTGTAGATGCTGCAAAAAGAGAAATGTAAGGGCTAGCAATCTGATAATGCCTTCCCCTGGCTGACTGATGTCCTGAACAGGAGTTTCTTACTTGTGAGACCCCTTAAATCACTGAACAGCTGTTCAGATTGGGCTGCCTGCCCCCTCAGATGTAGGTCTTCACTTCAAAATTAATGGTTTTAATTGTCTCTCAGAACATGTATGAAAAAAAAATCTGTTTGAATCCAAATGTATAATAGAGGATGCATTAAAGGTGTAATGTAGCTATTTTTAAATAGTCCAAAGTGGCTCCTTAATGAAAATGAGAACATTTGCATAACACTTGAAGAACTCAAGGATGACAATACCCTGAAATCTCTGTGGGGAATTGAGTGATCAGTTCTTTAAGTGAGAAGTAGGGGGTCTGCATTTGTTCCCTGGAAGAAAATCAGAGTGACTAGATTTTTCTGGTTTCAAATCTGATGAGCATAAAAATGAAATCCTTGGATTGTAAGATCTTGCAGCTCTTGTTGGGGAGAGCAAACCTTGCACTACATAAGTTGTGTTGATTTTAAATGTTACCGTATGCTATGGCTTTTTGCTTCCTAAGAAAGCAGTGTGTTACTTGCTTGGTTGTTTCCTTTTTTCTTAAAGTGTGTGAATCTGAGGGAGGAGCTGGACACCGTTTTTTAAATAAAGTGCATCTTAAACATTAAGGTTACGTCACTGGCCATTAATTTTACCATTTTACTTCAAAATTTGTGGCTTTCTGGGTTTGTTGATATTTCTGGGTATGTCAGAAACTTTTGTGTGGCCTCATATTTCTGCAGGAAGGCTTGTGCAGAGCAACTGTCACAGAAGGAATGGTATTTAGGAAAAACTTGACACCTCTTTGTGGATTTTAGAGATGATCCATAAACTCAATCATAAAAATCCAGACAAAACCAACATCTGCTGGTACATTGTCCTGGTTTGGGGTGCAGCAGAGCCAACTTTCTGTTCCACCCCAAAAGATTGTGCATATGTACAATTTGTATCAAGGATCCCTTTTTAAACTGTTTCTTCATCCTTTTAATTTCATCTGTGAGGTTATTTTAGGAATGGCTTAAATTTAAAACATTCTGAGCTATTACATGTGAACTGATACAGCATTGAAGTGCTATCAATCCATAGTGCGTTTTGCATAACATGCTGCAATCTCAGCGGAGAAATTGGTACAGGAAAACTTGTTGGTTTTAATCACAGCTTCTTTGCAGGGCTTTTAAAATGACAAATGTGAAGGATGTAGCATTGATCAGTTGTGCTTCTGGCTGCCATGTGTTGGAGACTGAATACCCTGGAACTTTTAAGCAGCCTTTTACTGGGAACAGATTTTTTTAAATTATTATCATATTCTATTAAAAGTTACTATAGTAACTGTTTGAGATGTGTTATAACATGCTCTACTTAATCAGCCAGTTGTCCAGAATAATTAATGCTGGGAGGTGGTAATAAAGGTCTGGTTTTGTTGTTCTGTCTAGTGAAAAGCATTGACCATACAGAGGGACTTGGATAGATTGGGTTGATGGGCTGATGTTAATGGAATGAGCTTCAACAAGGGCAACTGCCAGGTCCTGCACTTGGGCCACAACAACCCCACGCAGCACTACAGGCTTGGGAAGTGTGGCTGGAGCTGCCAGGTAGAAAAGGACCTGGGGATTCTAATTGCCAGCAGTGTGCCCAGGTGGCCAAGAAAGCCAACGGCATCCTGGCTTGTGTTAGAAATGGTGTGACCAGCAGGAGTAGGGAGGTGATTGTCCCACTTGCTCAGCACTGGTGAGGCCCCACCTTGAGTATTGTGTCCAGTTTTGGGCACCTGAAATCATATCAGTGTTTTGCAAGTAGAAAGTTTTATATACTGAACATAACAGATCCAGAAGTTGCATTGTGTTGCTACAAAAGCATTTGTTGTACAGTCCTTAATTGCCAGAACTTAAATATAAAACTTTGCAGTGTGTAACTGCTCTGTTCACTGCTGTTTAATCCTGTGCTTCCTATGGTTCTGGCTGAAAATCATGCATGTTATTGGTGTCCTCATGAAGTGAACTCTGTTTCTAGCCGCTTTAATTGAGCATTTCTTCAGATGGATAACCCAAAACACCAGTCGGATCCGTCTGAAGATGAGGATGAAAGGAGCAGTCGAAAGGTAATCCAACAGAAGTAGAAGAGTCTTCTATGTGTTACCTAAGATTGCCCTCACGTAGCTATATTATTTACTGAAAATTACTGGTTGGTTTTGCAATAAATCCCCTCCCTGCTCTTTTAAATAAATGTGAGAGATTCTTCTGTCAGAGGTGAACTGCAGAGGGGGCAAAAGCAATCGCTGGCTTTGCCTTGCTATGAGTTAAAGAAACAGCTTTAATTGCAGCTTAGCTGTCACAGTTTTTGCAGTCTCTTCAAAGATCCTTACTAAGAACATCTGGCAAGGAGCAGGAGAGATTGAATGTTTAATTGTCTTTTTATTTGCTTGTGTGTTGTGCTTTTTTTTGAATGGGGGAGAAATATAATTCTCTCAGGGGAAAAAAAAAAAGCTGTCTTTCTTACAGTCACTCAGGGAGCAAGGATGGATTTGGTTTCATTTCACATATAATAACTGTGTGAGGTCTGAAGCTTCTTTTGTCACAAAAGCCACTGCACAGCTAGATGGGTTCTCTGAAAATTGATTTACAGCCTCCAGAAACAGTGCTGTTTGAGAAAAGGAGTATTTCTAGGAAGGCAGAAGTGCCGTATTTCAGCTTTTCTCCCTGGCTTGCTTCCTGGCATACAGATGTGATCTTGGGACTTCTCTTCTTATTCAACCCCTGTTAAAGATGGAAGAGTTGTCATTTTGGTTTGTGTGTGACCCACAGCAGATTTAGTGTTTCCTGAAAGTTGCATTTCCAAAGGTGTGGGTCTTTTCTGTTTTAATTTTTTTAGGTGCTTTACAGCACTGTGAGCATGCAGCAAAATTCTAATTGAAAATACCACTTTCCTACTCCTTTGAAAGGTATTTTAAGTAATGGGAAATGATCTTCTGTGTAAAATTAATGATGCCACAACAAATTCCAAGACAGCAGGAGAGCTGATGCGTAATGGCCATGCTTTTTGACTGTAAATTCACCTTCCTGTAGTTACTGTAAGTGATGAAGCTGAAGAGTAAGGGACAAAAATAAGCCCTCAAAAAAAGAAAAATCTAGAAATACAGTAACTTATAAAAGTTACTACATAATTGGCCCTGTAAAGTAACTGTTACAGCTGTCTGGTACCATCAGTACTGGTTTGGGGATGCCTGCTGGCCTGTCCCCAGGTCACTGATATTTGGATGCAGTTTATCCTTCTCTCATAATGTCTAAAACCATGAGGGCACAAATACTGCTTTTATTTTTCCCCTTTTTTTAATCAAAAACAAACTGGAGAAAATCACTTAAATGACAGTGGCTTCCTCCTCTCCCTCCCTGTAATTGACAAATTCTCTCTGGGTGTGTACTGGTAAGATTCATGGAATTCCTGGAACTGAGTTAGTTAACCTTTAATGTCAGGGTAGAAAAGGTTGGTAATGTTTTTCTTGGGGCGGGGAGAATGTTCACTTTTGGGTTTGTTTTTTTTAAAAGCACCGTGTCTTTTGTAATTACTGTTGCATAAACAGCTGGGGTTAGAATTATTTTATTGGTAAGATCCTGGAAAATTTACAGTAAAAGGTAGATAAGAAACTTGGAGAACAAATACAGAAAGTGTTAAGTTCTGAATGAGGAACAGGTTGTCTGTTGAAATGCTCTTAAATCTTTATTCCTAATTTTGTCCTCTGTGGCTGGACACAATTCTTTTATTACCTACATCTATGAACATGATGTGTGTAGAAATTATTTGTGACAAGGTGATGATGGCCAGATATTTAATGTACAAGTTCCCACTCTGGATGTTAGCTCTCTTTTTAAAAGAATCTAATGTAATGAGTGTGAAGGCATGGATTGAGCAAACCCAGTAGAGTGTTTTGAAGTTACTGTTGGTTGAAATATAAGGGAGAATCAAAAAATTAAAAGTAAACCTCTTTGTCTCTCTCAACAGTTAAACTCTACCTCACAGAATATCAACTTGGGACCATCTGCAAATCCTCAGTAGGTTTCAATTAAATTGAATTAAAATGTAATTCAATTTAATGTAAAATTTTTATTATAATAAAAGTTTATTTAAATTCATTTTAAAACCTGAGAAATTAGACTGAGTATGTTTGCTAATAGTATGAAGAGCTCTTGGATTTATGCCTGTATTTGTTGTTCTGCACTGCTCTGGAGGAAGCAAAACGTTGAATCCTGTGCTATATAAACAAATACCTTTTAAAACTTTTTATTTTACTTTTCACCTTCAGATTTTGTGGGTCTGCTAGCTTTTTACTGAGGGATGCTGTACCAAAGATGACCTCTCTGTCTTGGGAGTGGTCACACAACAGTTCAGAACGTGAAGAGTTTATGAAAACAAGTTTGTTTGAATGCACAGCAAAGGAGCCTCTTGCCTTGTTGATACCAGCAACTGAATTACAGTTCAGTAACGTGGTGTCTTCTGTAGAGTTTCTGCTCTCAGCTCTGTGTGAATCTGTGCTTTCCTCATCCAGGAGGTGACTGCTATTTTGGTTTTGCTTCCCTCATGGATTTGTTCTGGGCTAACGGGAGGAAATGCTTAATAGGTTGCAGTAAGAAGTGAAATTTGAGAGAACTTCCCCTTCAGGGGCAGTAAATGGAGAGGTGTATGGTGATGTAACTGTTGTTTTGGAAAGTGAAAACATCACTAATTGTTTTGCTGACAAAAATATTTCTGCATTGTATTTGGGGGGAAAAGTGAGGGAATCCTGGGAAATAGCTGAAAGGAGTGGTGATAAGGGAAGTGGAAAAACTGAGAGCAAGTTCATACCTACGTGACAGAAGAGGAAGGCAGTGGGGCCTCCCTCCTCTGGCTGTGATTTAAAATGAGAGAGGAATGGAAGGAGGGAAGAATGGGATAAACAAAGAGAGAATAGATAACGAATTTGGTCCATCTTTCCCTCGTGAGCTTGAGGAATAAGCTCCAGGAAAAGTCATGGGGAAATGGAGACTTAAAAATGACAAGAAACTAGACTACAAAGAATAGAAGAACAGTCTTGCTCTCCTTTCACATGTCAAACTTGCATCCTTGGAGTTTGTTTTATTTTGTAACTTGAATGCTTTCCCTGGAGGAAAATGGAATTGCAAAATGAAGAGGATTTGTTGTCTCTGAGGGAAAGAAGGTTGGGTAGCAAGAAGAATAAAGGAGGGTGCTGACAGTCTTCTTCTCACATCACACCTCAGGTGCTACACCAGACTGCTGTACAGCTATAAGGCTTGTAATTTCTCCCTGGATAACCTGTCTCCTTTCCTAAATATTTTTCAGTGCTAAACCAACGGACTTCGATTTCCTGAAAGTTATTGGGAAAGGCAGCTTTGGCAAGGTGAGCTTTCATATTGCTGTGTCTTCTCCTGGATGCTGGTTGGTGTCTTCTGTGTGGTGACTCTTGGCTAGACTTGGCCAGAGGTTTTGGAAGTGTTACCAGTCTGGGGTGGCATATAAACTGTTGGACTGGATCCCTGTTGCTTCTGCTTTATAGACCTGCTGGTTTTTGCCCTGGCCTGGCCCTTGTTGGCTGCACAGGTCACTTGTTGGGAGTAACAAGAGAAGGGAGCATTTCCCTATCTTATTAAGAGCAGTAGGGATCCTCTGTTTCCCCTGGGAGGAAGGGAGGTACCTGAGTACAAATCCTGCATTTCCCTCTGTTGGTGTGGGCTGTTTTGTCAAACCCCCTGATGCTGTGGAGCAGTGTGTGAGCAGCAGCCCATTGAAAAGTGACCTAAATATTTATGTTCTACAAAGATACAACAGATAATCCCTCTTGAGATCTTTGGGTAACTTTTCAAGCTGTTTTCCATGAAATTATCCTTAATTTTCAGCTGGTTTTGTAAGTTTTACCTTGATAGAGATTTAGCAGGCCCTGGAAAATAAATGTTATCATTCAGTCTTTCGTGATAACATTAGAATGACAGATTTTTATGAGCTGTAGGATTACTCTATTAGTGATTATGTTGCTGATGGACTATATTAATAGCAAAGAAACTTCATTGTGATAAAAAAATAGTACAAATACTTTTCAGTTATGCTGAAATTATGAAAATATTAGCAATAGAATGTGAACTGCAATAATCACATCTTCATTTCTTTTGAATTTTGCAGGTTCTTCTTGCAAAACGAAAACTGGACGGGAAATACTACGCTGTCAAAGTGCTGCAGAAAAAAATTGTCCTTAATAGGAAAGAGGTAGAGAGAAATATTCTTTTTCCACCTGCCTCCATTCCTTTTTCCCTTAATTGCAAAATTGTTCCTGTTTACTTATTGATCTTTTGCTTCCTTACAGCAAAAACATATTATGGCTGAACGTAACGTGCTTTTGAAAAATGTGAAACATCCCTTTTTGGTTGGATTACATTACTCATTCCAAACCACAGAAAAGCTTTACTTTGTCCTGGATTTTGTTAATGGAGGAGAGGTACGTGGTGGTCGTGCTGGGATTTGAGTCTCACTCTTATTCTAGGCAGGAGGAATGAAATGATCCTTTACAATGGGCTGTGGTCAGTATTCTCCCAGTTCTGAAAATCCTCTTGTTATCTGCTATTACTACAGACTTCTGTAGCTATATAGACCCTGTTCCTTTTACTGACAGCCTTAATCCCAAATTTATTCATGGTTGTTGGATACAAATATGCCGGCGGAGGTTCAGATTGGATATTAGGAACAATTTTTACACTGAAAGGGTTGTTAAGCATTGGAATGGGCTGCCTAAGGAGGTGGTTGAAGCCCCATCCCTGGAGGTATTTAAAAGTTGGGTTGACAGCACTCAGTGCCATGGTTTAGTGATGGTTTTTTATCAGAGTTAGGTTGGTGGTTGGGCTGGATGATCTCAAAGGTCCCTTCCAACCTAGACAATTCTGTGATTCTAAATACTGTATTTTATAGTTACGTAATCTTACTTTTGCTACAAATTTAATCTTAGGTTGGCATTTTTCACCATGTAAATGTGTCTTTTCCACTTTCACCTAGATTAGCTGAGATGGTAGTATTTTCAAAGCTGAAGGAAAAAATGGGCAAGTGAATTTATTCCATTGATGTTATTGTTGACCTTGAGATTACTCTGTAGCTTTGCACGCTCAAATTACTTATCACCAAACAGCCTTATCCTCAGAATTCCTTCTCTTGAAGCAATGCTGTTGCAACTGGAGAGCCATTAAATAACTTTGGGGAAAACTTGGGAAGGAAATGGAGAAAGTCTTTATATGGTTAAATAAAATGCTGTGGAACAGTTTGTCTTCAGCTAGAGACCTGTTGCTTTCTGAAGTAGCTGGTACTTTCAGGAGCACCCAGGAAACTTAGATATAAACTGGCTGAATAACTAGCCAGTGTGCAGGAGAAGGGTAGAAAATGTTGCTTCCCTTCCCTCAAAACACTTTGTGGAAAATCAGGAGTGCTGTAGGCTAATAATACTTGGACCTATCTAGGAAATTAGACATTAGTTGTGATTGAAGAAATAAGGTGTAGTGTAAAATTACTGCATGAACAGAACTATCCAGCCTACGTGCTTTAAGGAAGGGCTGGCTTTGTCACTTGCTGTGTTTTCAATTTGGTAATTTACTGGTGTAAAAAGTACACGTTTCAGAAGGTCTTACAGGTTCTTAAGGCAGAACAAGAAAGAAGGATGAGATGGGATGTTGTTGTAGATGATAAAACTCTAGTAAAAAGAGCACAGGAGAAGAATTTAAATAGTTTGTTTTGGCTTATCTCAAGGTTTCCTGTTGTGTTGCTGCAACTGAATATAGACAGACAAGTATAAAGTGTGCTGAGCAAACCAGGGTGAGATGTGAACTGGGGAGTGTGTTAGTTCATATTCACGTGGGCTACTGTCAGAATTTAGGATGCTGGTGTTCTGACAGGATGGGCCTTGTCTAATGTACCGTCATCTTACTCAGCCTTCATTAGCAACCTCCTGGCCATGACTTCCTTGGGCATTCTTCTGGGCAGACTAAAATACAGTTCAAAACAGCTTTTGAATTTGAATGAAGTGCTTGGAAAGCTCTGAGGGCTTTGTATTTTATTTCTCAAGCTTCATAGGTGGATACCAGAAAATTTCTGTTTACTTGAAATCCTTAGAAGTTGAATGGGTAGTGTAGCTTAATCTCTATGACTTAATCTTTGACTAGACTTCCACATCTGCTCAAACTGTTTGAAACCAGCCTGCTCTCTGTATTTGAGATGTGTGGATCAGTTTGGAATGTACATCTCCCAAAGGGCTCTGCATCAGGGTGATTTCAGAATATAATCCTGTTAGATACCACACGAATACAGATGTATACAGAAATGATTGATTTCATAGAATCATAGAATGGTCAGAGTTGGAAGGGACCTTAAAGATCATCAAGTTCCA